>WBNM01011291.1:84968-163785 GCA_013399055.1 Ramphastos sulfuratus | reverse complement strand
AGATGTTCCAGTCCCCTAACCATATTAGCAGCTTTCTGCTTGATTTTCCCTTGATGCTTGTGCACTTTGAAACTGTTATTTGACCAGTGTCAAAGCATGTATATTATAATATTATAAAATTATAATATTATAATATTAATGGCCAGATGTAAATTTTAGTCCATAAAACCAGATAATATATAAACCTGTGCTCTAATCTTAGTTATAATGTAACAGAACTACTTCACAGATACAGACAAAAGAATTTACCAAGGATGAAATGCTCATTTTGAAAAGCAGTCTATCACACACCATCTGCAGACAGTGGTGTGTCATGATGACAGATTTAGTGGTTTGGTAGTTGTTCCCAGGGAGCTCCTTCTGCACTGCAACAGTAACACAAGGAAAAAAATGCTAAGATAATTACTGAAAGACTGAAAAATTATCATTTGTATCACTATCAGAGAGGTGGGAGAAGCAGATGTTTTGGAGTAGGTGAGGTGATGACTAAACTGTGAAGAACTTGGACAGTGAAGAGGGCACATTGCTGAGCAGTCATCAGAGCCCAGGAGATTAGGTTTGCTTTATTAGACTTTGGTGCAAGAAATGAACCACAGCGATGGGTTACAGCTTTCTCTCGTGAGAACCCTCATACAAATGGTTCCTTACAAAAAGCAAATTCTGTTTGCTGTAACAGAAGTGGGAAAAGATTAATGTAAATGAGCAGTATAAATCATTCCCAAAGCCTAGATAAAAGGTGCAAACACAACTCTCTGTCATGCCTTTATGCATGTTCAGTCTCACAGATGGTGAGGCAGAGGCTCGACAGGTAATACTCAGGCTGCAGTTCACCTGCAGACATGCAGGAAGATGTTCATCGCTTGCGCTCAAAGCTGGTCCTAAGGTAGCAAGATACATATCCCACAGGCAATTCTTTTCAACTGCTGGGTTTCTGTTCTTCTTGCTCCCTGCAGTTGGTAACTCAGCTTGCCCAGAATATTCCTGAATTATTATTTTTAGTTGAGTATCACTGTCTGCTAAGCAATAGCAGGTGGCCTGACCTGAAAGCAGGGTGAGTCATGACTCGAGGGAGAGCCATGGCAAGGGAAAAATGGAAAGGAAAAAGCAGTATCTTACAAAATGTTACATGGCTGCCTTATTTTACATGGAGTTCCCTTTGTTCTGCTTCTCCTATATTTTATTAACATACTTTGGCTTTGAGGTTATCATAAAAAAGTCTCTCTGGAGTTTGGCTAGATTAGCAGTTACACAAGGAAAGAAAAATATTCGATGCATACTATTTGCTACTTACTTTTACACTAGCTATTACAAAAACAGAGTCTGTGTGGCTTTGCACTGCCAGGCAGCTAAATTCAACCTCAGTGGGGGAGCAGCAAGAGCATTGGAATGCAGGTGGAAATCTGTTTGGTAGAATAGCTACTTGTCTGCAAGATGGTTTTTCTGAGGAACACAATATTTCTGCTTAAGTTAGGCATTAAGGAAAATGTTTTGAAGCTGGAGGCTCTAAAGCATTAATGTCTTAGACTGTAGGCCAAAGAGCATCTATTCTGACCTAAGAAATGTTGAAGGGAGTCTTCTGGAGTAGGCATAGAATGACCCCTGAAGACAGATATGGTCAGATACAGGTACAGGGAGGTCAGCACTACCTTCACTGCAGTGGTGACCTAAACTGAGCTTTTGGGTCAGCCCAGGAAGGAACACCCATAGTGGTATTTTAGGGAGTGTTTGGGAAAATAGGAAAGGGGAATAAATACACAAGGAAGTTCAAAGATTGAATGATTTTTCTATCTATCCTTATAACTAAGGGGCAGATTTTTCTCATTCAGTCAGGGCTTATAAGAATATCACCCACAGCAAAACAGACAGGAGTATTATTTCACTCTCTGTTGTTCCATATTCCACTGAATATGCAAAATGAAAAACAGATGATTGCAGTGCATGTGTGTGCCTTTTTTTTTTCCTTTTGGGGTGCAAAGAAACTTTTGACTGTACAGAAGCATCCCAGCTTTTAAAAAGAGCACTGTCAGATTTGTTACAGCACCAAAAATTACAGATATTATGCTTAGCATTGCTCAGTGACCTCTTTAGGTTTGCCATCATGGTCCAAGATTTATTGCCTTCTGTGTTTAAAATGCAAAAGGATATGTCCTGTTAATATTTCTGGGTTTGCTGTGAAGCAATGACTTCCTGTTTGCTAGTACCACAGGTAAAGAAGACACAAACCACAAGTGCCAACACTGTAATTTTTTTGGTCCTGAGTCCCTAATTTCTCAGTCATCCAATGTGTTCTGTCAAAATGCAGCCTGAAAGTCTAGACCAAGAGATATCTATGATAGAAAGTGTACATCAGTATTTCAAGTCCTCTAAATTTATTCTAGCCATTTGACAGTTGCTTGGAGATACAATCTCAATTTTTTTGCAGTAGCCCCTTCAAGTGGATATTTATGGCAGATACAACTGTAATTATTTACCTGTAACAAAGTCCAGGGCTGCCTGCTCCAGGTGATACAGACAACAGAAGGACACAGAGAAAATATTAATCTTCCTTCTGTCTAGATTTTGACCTTTTGCACCCAGCTTCCTAGCTCATTATGGAAATTGGGCTGTGTTTGGGGTTTTTTGTCTACAATTTTTCTTTCCTTACTCCATGACTCTTTACCAGTTATCAGTATTGGTGACTAAGTGATAGCTGTAGGTCTAAGCATGCTTCCCCAGCTTGCATTTACTGTTCTTACTTGCATTAAAATTGCTCAAGTTAAATAGGACTTTTAATGGAAGGTAATATGACTCCTGAGTGAGAAAGATGCACATTTTGGAGCATGGAGTTTTTATTAACAGAACTACCATAGAAATAGTTCATTTGAGTGAAAAACAAAACAAAACAAAAACTCAAACAAAACAAAACCAAAAAAGAAAAAAAAAGAATTACAGAGAAAAGAACTGAGCCACAAAAAATGGGAATCAGTATCTCATCCTCATAAAGATACCAATACTGCTTTTAAAAATATTAAATAATCTTATTGATTGAATTTGGAGTATTGATGCCATCAGGAATGTACTAAAGAGGCTAAGCAATTCAGAGCCACAGTGACTAACAGTATTTATTTATATTTTAAATGCAACAGCAATAAAAGGCAATACTTTGTCCACTGCAGTGTGGAGCAATGAAAAAGAACAACAGAAGCAACGTATTCTCCTTTGGTTTTATTCCTTCAGCAGAAACACAGAGTGTTTGAATTGGCCACGTTCCCATCATGTTTGTCTCACTTGGTATACTTAAAAGCCTTAGCTGGGCTTGGTGCCATTTTGAAGTGCCTCCATTTGGTTTGGCAGAGCCAGTCTCTTAACACTGTCCTCCAAAATACAGACAAATGCAGTTTCCTATGGTTTCTATGACTGTCTGTTGAAAGCATCATGCAAAATTCCTTGAATAAATATTTCAGAATATGAAAACTATAGAAAATGGTTCTTTTACATGCAAAAGCATTACTAGAAGAGGGTTTAATTGTATGCACTATTTTTACTTAATCCACATCAACTAAAAATGTGTTTCTCTCTGGTGGTGTTTTGATTTGATTTGGTTTAGTTTTTTACTTGAATTTATTTAATCTTCCTCTTGCATACTGTTGATTTAAATTTTAATGTGCTTTTCCACGTTATCTGTAATTTGATCACCCTCTTTACATAATTTCTAACAACTGCATTCTCATCTTTTTGTATAAAAGCTCAGAGTTATTCAGAATCAGAGTATATAATATGAGAACAAGTATCCCTGGAACACGCACGTTATCACTAACAGCAGTCAGTACTGTCCAAGTACTGTTGAATGTTCAAGTTACATTTGAAATGTGAAAATATTGATGTGAGTGGTATGTAGTAGTACTGTTCTAAATCACTCTTCAGCCTCATCTTGGGTTTTCTCTCTGCGCAGCTACTACATATTCACAGACTCACAGAGTGGAAGGGACCATCAAAGGTCATCTTGTCAAATCCCCCTGCAGTGAGCAGAGACAACTCCAACTAGATCAGGCTGCCCAAGGCCACATCAGGTCTGATCATGAATGTCTCCATGGACAGGACCTCAGCCACATCCCTGGGTACCTGTTCCAGCATTTTACTGCTCTCATTGTAAAGAACTTCCTCCTTGGGTCTAACCTAAATTTATTCTGTTCCAGTTTAAAATTTTTGCTCCTCAAACCATCACTACAAGCCCTTTTAGCCAGAAAAAGAGGAGTCTGAGGGGAGACCTCTTTGCTCCCTGCAACTGTCTGAGAGGACATTGTGGAGAGCTTAGTGCTGGTCTCTTCTCACAGGTACTTAGCAACAGAACAAGAGGGAATGGCCTCAAGTTGCAACAGGGTAGACTTAGACTGGGCATTAGGAAAAAAAATTCACAGAAAGGTCAAGCATTGGAATGGGCTGCCCAGGGAGGTGGTTGCGTCACCAACCTTGAATGTGTTTAAAATTCATTTAGATGTGATACTTGGAGATATGGCTTAGGGTGAACTTTGTAGAGTAGGGTTATCGGTTGGACTTGATGATCCCAAGGGTCTTTTCCAACCTGAATGTTTCTGTGGTTCTGTGATTCCAAGCATTCCTTCCCCATCCTTTTCTTGGTTGTGTTTTTGAAATGCATTCCACCTTTATGGACCTTCTTATAGAATCATAGAATGGTAAGGTTGGAAGGAGACCTCAAGGATCATCTAGTTCCAAGCCCCTGCCATAGGCAGGGACACCTCCCACTAGCACAGGTTACTCAAGGCCTCGTCCAACCTGGCCTTGAACACCTCCAGGGAGGGAGCAGCCACAACCTCTTGGGGCAACCTGTTCCAGTACCTCACCACCCTCACTGTATAGAACTTCCTCCTAACATCCAGTCTAAATCTTCCCTCTGCCAGTTTAAACCCATTGCCCCTCATCCTGTCATTGCAAGACCTTTTCAATAGTCCCTCCCCAGCCTTCCTGTAGGCCCCCTTCAGATACTGGAAGGCTACTATAAGGTCTTCTCGAAGCCTTCTCTTCTCCAGGCTGAAGAACCCCATCTCTCTCAGTCTGTCCTCATGGGAGAGCTGCTCCAGCCCTCTGATCATCTTTGTGGCCCTCCTCTGGACCCACTCCAACACTTCTTATATACAGATATTTTGTGAAGCAAGAAAACAAACCAAATTCTATGATATTCCAATCAGAGCAACACAGTTACACAAAGAATGGAGTCCATATACCACATCCTTTCAAAGTAATCACCACTGATTTATTTACAGCATTTTTTTTCCAAACTTGTCAAAAATCTATCCAATTTATTATGTGTTTGACATCCAAGATAATGTGCAAGATTACCAAGAACCGATTCCTTTGCTTCTCAATTTGCTGAATCTATCATTTAAGCTAAAAAGTAGTTGTTTTAAACACTTTTTCAACACACAACAGTCCTAATAGTAAGGAATAGTTCCCAGAAAGCATACGGGCATTTTTGCTTTCCAGTGAAAGGTCCTGTTCCTTAAAGCTCCAGGATTCTTGCAGCAGAATGGATGTGGAACTTACAGGAATTGATGACACTGTCTTGCAATCATGTCACGAAATGGAGGTGTTTGCAAAAGTCATCTTAGTTTGCACAGAGATCTATTGAAACCTCATTGCCTTTCCTACCATTCTCAGAAGCAACTGCTCCACATCATTCCAAGTCTGCATCCTTCCCACATCCTTGGGCATGATCTAGACTCTTCATTCCACCTGTAAGAGTGAGCATACTCATATTTATTTTGAGTGTCTTGGATATCAAACACAATCCCCCTCCCACTCATGGAGAATCTGGATTTCATTCCATTTCCTGTGTGCAACTTCAACTCCTGAAAGCTGTGACGAGGTGTTTGTCTTTACTGGACTCATTTCACCAATCTATCCACTGCTTTCAACTATTTGACACAGAGAGATGCTTTTTACATGCTGATTTTTGTTGCTATCTTTTTGTTGACATGATTCACTTGTCAGGCTATGTACTTGGGTTTTCATCACCTCTTCCCAAGTGGAGATTACATATCTTCATTTTGGCAGTTTCTGGATTCTGTCTCAAAATGTGCCTACTGTACTTTGTTGCCTCCAGTGGTGAAATCTCTAGAGATAATTTTTTATTGCTCTTTTGGAGGGGGAGAAGGTTAGTAATTTGGCAGCAGCCTTCCAGCTGTGACCCAAAACTTCCTCTTTTGCTCTTTATTTTCACAATAGTGTGTATTATAGTATCCAGAAGCCCAGCTCTCAGGCCTAGGTCATTATGGTGGTAGACACAATTAAAAGCAGCACTTTGAAAACTGCACATACTAAAATTTGACAGGATCAGGAGTTTGCAAACTTACATAAAAGGTTGTTGAAATTGCCTAAAATAAAAACTAGAAAAAATAAAATAAATTTGAAAATAAATAAAGGAATAGAGGTAGGGAGGTAGGTAGGTAGGTAGGTAAGGTAGGGAGGTAGGTAAGGTAGGTAGGTAGGTAGGTAGATAGATAGATAGATAGATAGATAGATTAAATGAGCTGATTCAAATCTTATTCTACAGGTTTTGGATGTCATTGGGAAATCAGAAAAACCTGATGACTCATTTGAGCTGAGAATTTTTAAATCAGTGCACAAGAAGTATGTGAATATAGCTTAAATGCAAAGCAGCAACAGAGTTCAACTGCATTTTCATGATCCTGGAATATATGAATATTCATGGAGTTATGGGCAGAAGTTCCATTAAATGATCTGATTTACTCTCCTGAGTATCACATTCAACTGGATTTCATCCAGTTACTCTTCCACTGAGACCAATCACTTGAGCCTGATGAAAGCTTTTCTTTTTTCAGGAGCAAAGTATCATTTTTAGGATGGAATGTAGTTTTTCTCTGTAGACATGAAGAAATTAAGAGTCCCTCAGTTCTCATGGCTTTCACTGCCAAGAATTTTTTGTTCTGTTTAGGGGATTTTATTAATTATTGCTAGTTTTGTCTGATATGGTTTTAAAATCAGCAGTGTTTCGTATTCCTTTTCATGGTAAATTAAAAATTCTGAGTTTCCCAACTAGATATTTTAGAAATTATGATCCAGTGATAATGTAACCAATCTACACATCAAGCCTGTTATTCTCAGCATTTTCTCTAGGCTTTGACTAGATTTTTACACTCCTCTTTGGAGATATTCAAGACTCTCCTGGATGAGATCCAGTGTGATCTGGTATAGGTGATCCTGCTCTGACACAGAGGTTGGACTGGATCATCTTTTGAGGTCACTTCCAGCCCCTAACATTCTGTGATTCTGTGATTTTCTTATCTTTGGAAAAATATGGACACCAAACCTATAAGCTCTAATAATATGAGGCATCTAGGTGATACAGCAATATCTTTCTAGTAAAAGGATTTTACAGCCGAATTTAAGAAGCCTGTAAAGAAACATATCCTTCTTTTCCCTGGATTTATCCTGAGCTGGGGGTTCAGGCTCTTTTGCTCATGTTTAGTTATCCAAGAAACTTCTTGGAATCACCACTTTCCATGACCATCGTCCTTATTTCTAACATTTCAGGTCCCTAAATGTCTGCTTTTGTGTTTGGATCTTTTGATGTGTGCTTTGTTTGGATTTGCCTAGGTTACCAGATTCTTTTCCGTGACTACCCTCTCCTTATTAGTATCTTATTATTCCACCTACATTTGCCTAATCTATGCACTCTATCAGCAAAATTTTTTTTATCTCCACAACTTCGATGAAAAAGGAATATAATTTGTGGTAAAACTGGCTCCTGTGAAACTCCTGTAAAATAATCCTGTTTGATGGTGGCTGTTATTTTTTTTTTATTATTTAGCTTTGAATATGTTCCTTATTATGTCGGACCAAACTTGTGATCTACCAAGATCAGGCTCCAATAATTCCAGCTGATGTCCATCTCAGCAATCTAAGCCAACCTAACATAAAGACATACAACATGCTCTTGCTGCTTATTAAATGCTTATTCCGTGGGTTCAGACCAACTCAGTAATTCCTAGCTGCAGTGAGTTCACTGGATTATGCCAGAATCTATTTCCTTGCATGACTCATACATTTCTTCTAGACTGAATGAACATGCTGACCTCTGGTCTTCAGAGGATGAGCAAATTCTACAGCTGTAGAAGGAATCTGTGTTTAAAACTCAGATTTGGTTGTGGTGAGTTTAGGAAATCAGCCCCCAAATTAAAATTTACCAGACCAGCTCAGATGGCTTGGAGGTAAGATAAAGCTATATTTACAACAAAGCTAAATTTACAAGCATATGTACACAATATATTTGCATGCATTTACAATTTCATGCAATTTAGAAATAATACAGAAATCCAATCTTTCCCCCCAGACACAGAAATTCCAGAAGGGGCCAATGCCACTTTTTTCTGTCTCCCCAGATAGAAAACAACCAGCAAGGCTCACATGTTATCTGGAAAATTTTAGTGGAGGAGTTAGAGAGGTGAAGGACAGAGCCAGTGCCAAAAAGCCAAGAGAAGGAAATTGCTTCTACATTGCTGANAGAATGACCTCCCTGCTCCTGCTGGCCACACTATTCCTGATGCAGGCCAGGATGCCATTGGCCTTCTTGGCCACCTGGGCACAATTAATTTTTTTTTTTTTAATTTATTAATTTATTTAGATTCTGCACTGAGCTTTCAGAAAAGTCCCAATTTCTCTCATTGGAATATTCCAGTAAGACTTAAGCTACCACACTTGGTGTAGTGAACTTGCTTGTATATATCCTGGTGGTCTGTATCACATATAATCAGCTCAGAGAGGCAGTTACCCCAAATAGAATACTCTGTTTTCTACGTCAGTCAGCTGCTTCAGTGATCAAGCCAAATCCTGCAAGTTGTTATGATACAGTGTTTTAATTACAGAAGGTGTCTCAAACAAACAGATCACATCACTAAACCTCACAGGCATGACACATGCATGTTCATGTCTCACAGTGTCAGGCAGGACGCTGAGCTACAGTTTCACGTTCAGGACTTTCGCCCCCATCCTCCACAAATTGTGGGTTGTAAGCACCCATAGGTTTGGTGCAGACCTACCTCTAATGTTAATCTTACAGTGAGCATCACTCACATACATATCACATGGGTTTTGTGTTATCTCCTGTCAGTGCAATGTCTGCTCAACTTCTGTCTTCTGAAAATCTCATTACTTCAGAAATCAACTTATTGTAAGACTTTATTTGATTGTGATTATTATTAGTATGCTGGTTTGGGAATTTATTTCTTTTGAGGGTATTTAGTGGCTCATTTCTTTCAAAACTTTTGTGGGGCACTGAGACAAAGGAAGAAATGGAGGTCTTGAAATATGGACTACAGAAACCCAGTCTGCTGAAATAGTGGCAGCATCTTCAAACAGAAGATCATACTGATGGAACCAGGAAAAGAATCCAAATTAAAAAGTTTTATCTTGATGAAAAAGTTTTATCTCGAGTCCTGGAGCTGCTAACTGGCTTGCTAAAGCCTGAATTAGCATACATGGGTAGTTGGATTTTTTTCTCTAAAACATTCCTAAGTGTTTTATCCAAACAGCTGATTTTTAGCTGGCTGTAGAACAACATCACATGAAGCACTTATGCCAGATAGTTATGTGAAGTGGTGAGTCACAGGCATAAAATATAAATGGGTAGCAACAAGTAATATTTACATAGAGACTTGTCTTCTGGAAAGGGATACAGTTCAGTCTGAAATGAAACAACTCTGTTTGGTTTCTGTTTCAGTAGCTACAGATTATTAATAACAAAAAAAAAAAAAGTGAGGGAAATGGATGCCTTAGGCAAATGAGCTGAAAATGAGGAGACAGTTTATTATCATAAGAGAACCTCTGTCTTCTCCATGTGATGTTTAACCACATAAAATGCTGCAGACTGAGCTTCAGGCTTTTCCACGTTTGACCTGTAAGATAACAAAGTAGCTGAGCCTAGTTTGCTTATATATTGACACTTTTTTAATACTCATGTTGTGCACGTTTTCAGAGGCACGTGACATCTCTCTGGTAAAAATTTCTCTGTACTGTGATGTGCAGCTTTGCATTCAAAATCAGAATTAGGCCTGAAATTACTCTTAGGAAATACTAAAATAGCCGAGTCAGACTTAAGATGGTTTACTCGGGTTTTGTTCTCATGATTATCTTTTCTTCTTTGTTATGTGAACAATCCAAAAGAGTCTGAGGCTGGGCTTTTCTCTAGGTTTAATTATTTAGCCTCATTTAAAAAAAAAAAAAAATCATCTCAGTCTTCGGTCTACTTCAGCCTAGATTTCAAGGTTTAAATCAGGTTCTAAAGAACGTTTACAACACTTGGCTAAAAGACTCTGGCTAAAAAATACTGGAATCAAGCATGTTTCCTTCAGGAAGACCTAGGGGCTCAACATCTTTTCTGCATTTTAGTCTTTCAAGAGCTGAGTACTTTCCAACAAGACACGTAGGTATGCAGTTAAACTGGAGCTTAGAAACAGTGGTGGTACCACAAGCACAT
The DNA here is from genome assembly GCA_013399055.1 of Ramphastos sulfuratus. Taxonomy (NCBI): domain Eukaryota; kingdom Metazoa; phylum Chordata; class Aves; order Piciformes; family Ramphastidae; genus Ramphastos; species Ramphastos sulfuratus. Next base: position 153,293 of record WBNM01011291.1, on the reverse strand, counting down.
TTTATATCATACAGCCCTTCAAAAAAGGGGGAAAAGCACTCTTCAAAGAGCAGGGAAAAGGATTGTTCACGTGCTGATAATTAAATATGTTCTTGCTAGACCCAGATCCAATGACACCTTTTTGCAGAACCAACAGCAGAGTTTGACCCACTATATTCAGCTGTTTTTTGCAAGCACCTTCTTTCTCCTCTCTTTTTTTTTCCTACTCATTGAGGAATCATCCTTGAAATTATATATGGTCCTATTTTTATAGTTTAGATCTGCTCTGAATATTTATTACATGTAAACCAACAGGTAGTGGTTTCTGCTGAGAAAATGGGTTTGGGTTGTTTTGTTTTTTTTGGCCACAGAGGGAAGACAGGGAAAAAATCAGCATAATTGTCCTAGAATTATCAGCAAATTGGGCAAAAGTAATATATTAACAGAGTATTCTCTGTCATTAGATATCAAAAGGAGCAATGAAATTGTTTGTCTGTTAACAGATAGGAAATGGGTTCGAGTGCACTTGTGTGCTCAGTAGCCACTCCATGAAGAACAGCAGACCAAATTTGCTCATTTTAAGGCTGAAAAGATTATTTTTCTATCTAGCAACACTGCCAGCTAATCCTGCACATGAAAGCTGAGCTGTGTTCTGCCCGACTCACACTTCATCACCTGTAGTAAGGACTGGGCAACTGGAGCAGGCTTTTGTTGTTGATGGAAGAGAGTTTCACTCCCTTTCCATTAGCTGGGCTGTGTTATGCGAAGTACGGTAGTAAAATGTATTTTTATCAGGAAATTTAAATGAGCCTCCACATTGAATAGATATGTTGGATACGACAGTATTTTACTAACTACAGCTGAAATTTCAAGCAAGAGAAAAGGGTAATGCCAGCACTGGGTTTAACTAGGTGAACTTAAAGGGTCTCAGCAACAGCTCTCTTCTAAGATCTGATAAATGGACAGAAGAAGGCAGTAAAAACAGTGGGAACCATCCTGCACTTTCATTCATGAATCAAAACTGTGGTAACATCCAATCACCTCCCGAAATCAATGAAGTCCAGGATTAATTTCCACTGGAAGGAGTCCCACTGAGCTCACTCAGCCTGGCTCACATCCCAAGTAGAAGCAATACTTGTTCTGACTGCAGGTCAGCTTTGCAACTATGCAACAGTTCACTTGTGCACCGCCTGTCAGGTTTTCCAGTGTGAATAATCCCAGGACTGCATTTCATTCAGGCTCAAGCACATTTCTTTCATCACTTAGGTACATGCCCCTTTCAGCAGCACTTGGGCAGAAATCATAGAGTGATAGAATCCTGATCGTCAGGAGACAGAATAAGCTACTCAGTGACTGGACTGGTGATCCCAAAACTACGTGTACACAATCAATGCATGTTTGGGTTAAAGAAAAGGAAGTTGAAAGTGATGAAAAAATCTCTGAAACAGGCCAGAATCTTCAAGTTGCAACTGGGTAGCAGAGGAAGTGAATGTGAACAAGGACTTCACTTGTAGACATGGATAAGGATCACCAAATGGATGACAGATGAATAACTGTCGTTTAATACAAACCTGTAATAGTTGGACTGACTTCAGTTTAGGATGTTTCATAGTCTGAAAAAGACCCTGTGGAGTAATTATGGGCTCCAACTCTGTTTTGATTTGTTCTCAAATACATATTTTGTGTGGTCTCCTTCTAAATATTCCCAAGCATCACAAAAAAAGCCCCCCAAAAAAAAAAATAAAAAAAAAATCAAACAAACAAAAAATTCCCCACAGAAATCCAAACACACAAACCCAAACAAAACAACCACCACTAAACCTAGAAATGGGTTGTTTATATTTTTATTGAAAGACCACTCCATCGTGTAGCATTTTGCAATGACACATATGGACACTTGCCATGGGTGGACACCTCTTGTGCTAGAAGCTGTACAAATTTCCTCCAGGCTCTAGGTCTTACTGATCTTCTAAATTTCTGTGATAATTTCATTGACTTTGAACAAATTCCACAACTGTGTTCACGTGAGTAGGCCCTTACAGTGCAGGCAGGATGTAATTTATATGTGGGCAGTTGCAGGGAATTTTAAGAGTTTGCAGGATGAGATCTTCAGTTTAAAAAGGTAAAACAAATGGTAAAAGAAAGTGAAGTGGAAGACGACTGCGGATCTTACATGCTGTTTTGAGTTCTGATACAGCTTTCTGTTGTGGCTCTAGGGAATTTTCCCATTGAGGGAAGAGGGCAGCAGTTTTGTGGGTCTACTTCAGCAGCACATTTAATGCAAGTTTCATTTGAGTTCATCCTAATGGCTTTTTCTTCCTTTTTGTTTAAGCATCTTCCTGTGCCAGCACTTGGAGGAACTGTTTTTTTCTATAGGCTAGACACTGTATCACATTTTAGGTAACCTTGTTGAAAATTAGACTCATTTCATGATAGGGTTGTGGTTTGTGCTGCTTAATGTGTTCTTAAAAGCCTAGGTTGTGGAATTTTGCTTTTCAGAATGTTGGATGAGATTTTTATCTAAACTGTGTCCCTTATAATCAAGGCCCTTGATTAGAGGCTCTCTTCATGAAAGACCAGTAACTGCTGCAATTAAATATATAATACTTCTGCTCCTGTTACAATTTAGGCTTTTTTTTTTTTTTTTCCTTAGGAGACATCCTTATCTGATATGGCATTTGAAGGACAGCAACTTATCTTTCTTCTTCCCTCCCACATTTCCCTGCCAAAACATTTCCTCCATCATACTGTCCATCCGTTGAAGGAATTTTGATAATACTTTATACCAGTCACTGGCCAACTATTTTGGAGAAAAAAAGAATATGCTAAAACGTGTTAGTTCTTGTTTTACAATTGAAGGCACAAAAAGATAATGATCAAGAGGAAATGTCAAAGAATCACTGACTTTGAACTACCATGTAAAAAATGTGAGTAAGGATGGTTTGGGGAGTAAAGTGAGAGCCCTTTCGGCATGGCTCAGTGGGCAGGTGACACTGTATGAATCAACATGATCTGCACAAGTGTATCTCACTGCACATAGGGTTAGGCCTTGTAGTTGAGACTGAATTGAAGCTGTATTATGAAAGCTCTGCAACCTCCAGGTCTGGTAAGTATCATGCACTTAAAAGCACCTCTAAGAGCAACTACCTGGGATATAATGTCTGTAGAGGCTATGTGAGTTGGTTGGGATGGAAACTGGAGGCTATGTAAGTTGGTTGGGATGGAAACTGAACCTCCCTGCACTGATTCCTGCAGCAGCTTACTAACAAGAAAGCCATATCTGCTTGAGAATCTGGCAGCAAAGTGCAAAGCTTAGCTACAGTCACATTAGATGTCCAGTTTAAGTTCATTCCTACTTGAAATGATGAACAAACACTTCTTTAACTTGGCTTATTTGTGTGAGATATGGAGAAGACCTAATCCCAGACTTTTTAGAGTGAGTTAAATAGGTCTACTCCAACAGAATTTTTATCTTATTTAAGATGGGAGAGTAGGCAGTGGAAGGAAAATTATTGTCCTTTTCCAGAAGTTAATTGTTTTACTTGTATAGCAGAAAATGGGGCAATAAAAGCTGGCCATTATCCTAGTACTCCAGTACTCCAGAACATCTTCACTGATGTCTGAGCTATTGACATAAAGGAGGAGAAGAGGAGACTCATTTGATTATTTTATTTATTAAAATAGTAACAATCCCTGTAAAGCAATTGGAAAGATATGGGATGTCTTTTTATCCCCTTGAAATACATCTGTCTGCTAGAGTCTCACATTCTCAAACTTACAGGAAACCCAAATTACAGACCACATTGCAATTCTAGANAGCCACTCTGTCCCCAGCCTATATAGGGCATAGCCACTCTGTAAAGGTAGCATATCCTTTAAAAGAGAGAAAAAGAACTGCAACTTGGATTCAGACTATAAGAATGGAAAGAAGGAGAGATAAAAAGAGAAAGGGAGAGGGAGAGGGAGAGGGAGAGGGAGAGGGAGAGGGAGAGGAGAGGATTCAGTTTTCATTTTGTTATACATTTTGGTTGATATGATTTGATAATGAGACTAATATTGTTGTTGTCCTATCATGCTTTGCAGTCAAAATTCTTTGACTTCTGAAGATTATACTGGAATTTGGAGCACAAATTCTGAATTTTTAGTGGTCATTGCAACCGCAGGCAGCTTTGTGAAATACAGATGATTATATTTAGGCAGATATGAATCCAGGTGCATATTTGTATACATATTTGTGTGTGCATATATATATATGTATATACTGTATATATATGTGTATAGATATACAAACTAGACTCCACTGGAAAGTTGTTTCAACAGACTTAGTGATATGGGTGCACAGGTGCCTCTAGTGCAGCCAAGACTGTCCTCATCTTTGCCTTTGGGAAAACTCAGAGGTTTCAATTTTAATCTGCAAAATTTAGCCCTTAGATGTCAGAGAATTAATTTCTGCTTTTGCCTCACAGTGATCTGAGCTAGTAAGGCACTGGGAGCTGATGGTGCCTCAGTTTTTATGACTGACAAATTCTGAAATCACCTTGTGAGCATCTCACCCTGCTGCAAAGATGTTAGTGGGTGAGGCACTCAGATGCAAAGCTAATAGTAAAGTTCATAAAACTGCAAAGCTGAATTTCGTGGGGAGCTGGACTGATAGCCACATTTTCATTGACTCCATAGAGCTACAATTACACCTCAATGTCAGGTTGGCCCTTGTGTTATGTTGGTTGCCATAAACCAAATTTTGATTTGCACACAGATTCCTGCAGCCAAACAGACTTTGGTCTACATTGAGACTGCACAGGGGTCTGCCTGTGCAGTGTTCACAGCAGGACTTTGGCCATAAATTTCTGTGCATACACTTAATGCAAGGAAACAAGCCCATTCATTCACCACAGCTGGGCCACAGCATGGCTCTGCCTAGCCACTCTTTGCACTAGCACAACTGTCACAGCTTTAGGTACCAGTGGGAGGAAAAGAGCAGTGCTCATGCCCAGGCAGGTGGAGCTGCCCTTGCTGCTCCCACATGGCTCAGGAATGAGGGTTTGAAACTTGCATCAAATTTCAGGCATGATAATTGTTCCCATCACTCTGATTTAAAATATCAGTGATAATTTCTGCCCAGAACAAGAAAGGAATATGTCTGTATTTATGAAAAGGGAGTCAGAGCCTGAAACCTAGATTGTTCTGAGAGAGAGAGGGAATGACAGCAGGTACAAAAGAAAATCTGTTTTGATTATCACACCTGATAAGCCTCATTGGTTCATCATGTCCAGCATCTGCACTGCTAAAACCTAATGATCGTGAGTGAAACCTTTCTCCCTGACCCATAATAAATTGTACTTGAAGGGTGATGAATTACTTTCTGTCTTTTACATCTTGGACAAAAGGATTGTATCACCCTTATTTGCTGAATTTCTACAAAGGAACTAGTCTATTTTATTATTTATTTTTAAAATCAAACAAAAATCTACATAACCTATGTGTTCTCTTGGGGAGAATCAGTACATTAAATTCTGCCAGTTAAAGTGAGGGGGATTTTTTTTTTTTCTCCTAAAAACATCCATTGCTAACCTGAATCTCCATTTCATCAGTTGTCTTTTACATATTTTGCAGAACGTGACCTCCAGTTTCAACACTGTTGTGCCAGTGACTTTTGAATGGTCAGACTGGGTGCCCTTTCCTTACACAAGTAACTTGCTACTCACAGCAGCAGTTTCACAGAAGGCATACAAGTACCTGCCTATCACGGTGGTTTGGGACTCACGATCAGCCCCAGGACAGCAAGTAGTCCATCCGAGAACAAATGAGGGAATTTAGCAAAATGTATAAGTCCTTCCCATGCTACCTACTGAAACAAGCAGATCTATAGTCAATTTATTGAGCATAAATTACTGCCAACCTTCGCTAGAATAATTTATACTCCTGAGCCACTTCAGACAGGAAGGCAATAGGGAACTGTCAGGATACATGAGATTTTATATAGAGATGAACGAATAGCTCATTATTCAAAGTCAAATGATATTCATATTTAGGGGTCAGAGAATTTGGGAAATGTTTAGACCCTCACCTGAGATTACAGTATGAAACCTCTTTCCCCATAAGGTCTTCTCAAAATAAGTGCTGGCTTTTCCAATCCTGCTGTTTAACCAGAATAGTTAACCCAGGCAACAGTTGGGTGGGGAAAATTAATAACAGTAAAGGAGCAGGAAAATGAACAGAGGGACTCAGTGGGCACAGGATTAAGGAAATGAGTGAAAAGATAGGGAGAGAAGAACAAGAAGATATGGAGATGAGATTTTAAAAATAGTGGAGAGAAAGAGTGTAAACAGCCACCGAAAAAGAAAATTACAGCACAGTGCTGCTTTTCAGGAAGACATTGTCCATTTTCTAGTTGTCGCTGATTACTGGAAAATCTTTGAGCAGTGCAGTACAAAAAGCAGAACATTTTCCTCTGAACTGCTTTGTGTATTAGCCTAAGAAGCTCATGCTTTACAAGGTAGAATGATGTCTTTGCCATCTCTTAATTTTATCTTAGCAGCATCAAGATTAGAATCTCAATCAGCAACAAAATAGCTTCCTTTTGAACTGTGTAAAGCCAGTTTTGCTTCAAATAAATTAAATCACAGATCTTCTCTGGAGTGAGTGACTCACAGAAGAAAAGGGACCTGTTCCTCTGTTTCAAGCTGCCATAGGTTTTGTTGAGCATCATTTACCATGTGCCAACCCTCCTCAAAGGCAAACTGAATTTTAATAGAGAAAGAAGACCCTGGCTCTTTTTTTGGCCCCTTCTCACCCCCGCTTCACCACAGTTGCATATGGGTCACCATATAAGTACTCGTCCAGGCCAACTCTCAGCTTACCCAAAGCCAAAAGGAAGTAAGAGGGAAGGGGATTCACATGTGATGCAAAAAAAACCCCAGTAAAATGCAAAACAATTTTCTCTACAGTATCTCCATTAATTCTAAGGAAATATGTTCAGTGAACTAGAGTGGCATAGTCACAGAGAAAGTTCAGAGTATGTTTCTCTCCATATTCCCCCATTGTTGCTGATTCCCCAGTCAGCCATTACGTTAGTTTACTAAGTCATCTGTACTCACCTATAGATCCTTCACTTCATTACTCCCCAGCCAAAATCTCTTCCGAAGTCTGCTCTGACAGATTTATATTCTGAGCATCAGACAGGAATGTGGTTCTCTGTTTTTCCTTTACCTATACCACATAAACATGCCTGGGTTACTGCTCACAGGGCTTGTCTGAAACACCTAACACAGAGGATCTCAGGCTGAGCAATGCAGCTACCTACAGAAATACGCCTGAGCTCCTGAGCTGCCTGTGGCTATTCCAGCAGCTCTGACTTCTCCAGAGCTGTGACAGGGAATCATTACATAGTGATGTTATGGCAAATATGGCTAAAAGTTTACTACAATGAAGCATCATTTCAACCAGATGGAGTTTCTACACCTGTTTGGGTAACTTCATTTTGTTCTACAAATCGATGGAAATTTTATGGGTACACATTTTACAAACTAATTTCTTATTTCACAAAGGAATAATCGTACAAAACCCAACACTCCAACTATGTTCTGTCAATAGCGCCTTTTCACAGCCTACCTCTTACGCCTTTTCCCCAAGACAGAGCATACAAAAGTGTTGCTAAGGATAAGAGCCTTTTTTTCCTTTCATAGAATAGTCCTCCTGTCTCTTGAGAACTTCAGCCATGAGAATTTATATTAAACGAAACTAATTAGCTAAAGGTTGCATCAAAACTCTCACAAAGACCCACTGAGATCAGATTCCTTTCCTGCTAGTTATCTCCCCTGCAGATCCCCAAACAACAGAAGACATTGTAGAGACAATTGTACAGATGCAGGTATGAGACCTGCTCTAGCAATGAGGGCTGTTTCAGTGGTAAAAGTATGAGAAGAAAAGGAAGGGGGAAAATGCATTCTCCTCAGCCATTTTCTGAAAATACCTCCAGCATCCCTTTGCAAAACTCTGTTTATAAGGTAGTTAGGTCCCACAGTCCTGCAAAGGGCTAGAAATGGTGTAATGATCACCCTAAGCTTTACCCAGCCACATTGCTCTAACCTTTTCCCAGTAACATTGTTTTGACCCAAAAGTGCCTGTAAGTAGATGCAAAGTTCAGGCATCGACAAACAGTCTCACCTGGTGGTTTTACTCTTCCAGTTGCTCCCATAGGAGGGCCACAAGCACCACTTTACAAATATACCACCCTTGGTCTTCTGCATGGAGGAAAAAGAGTTACCCACAAACACATGCTTCTGGGGCAGGTGCCAAGCCTGGTGCCAAGCTGTGGTTTGGAAAGGAAAGACTGGCTATGACTGTACAAAGAGATTGCCTGTCTGGCACACTGAAACCTGGCCAGAGCCTGTCCAAAGGAGAGAACAAAAATCGGGCTGTGTCTGACTAAAGGCAGGATAGGAGACACTGAATGCAACTATCTGGCTAATTGCTACTAAAATGACACTGCAGAACTTCATAACGGTCTTTAAAAAGCCACTAGACAGAAACAACTTTTTTCCACCAAGTTTCACTGCATTTATAAAGAAGCAAAATGCTATCAGAAGTGTCAGCTTGTGCCTGCTGAATTCAGCTCAGCTCAAGCTAGGTAACCAGACTGTGAATCAGGGAATGAGGAATTATATTGCGTTACCCCAGCCCTTCTCTATGATGGACGTAAATCACACTGGTAGGCTCCTGGAGTATTTAGTCAGGAAAATGAACCTGTAACACACACACATACAGACCTGAAAAATTCTTGTCTCAGCTATTCCAATATAATATATTTTCTTATTTCATTTACATTCTCTCAAGGAGTGAAGCTCCTTAGAAATGCTCTCTTTAGGTACAGATCGATGCCAAGAGCAATAAATTGAAGATCATAGTATACTCTAGAGAAAAGAATTTGTTTTCTAAGCTCAAAGATAGAGCACTTTTTGTGGCCATTCCTAAAAAAAAAAAATTAAAAAATTTAAAAAAAATCAAGAACAACAACAACAAAAAAACCTAGAGGACGTTAGAGGGGAAAAAAAGGACAGGGAGAGGGGAGGATTTCTGTGTATTGAGCATTACAACTGGGTTTGTTAGCTTGCTGTTTTGAAGAAATATAGGTAAGCAAGGCAAGATAAATCACAGCAATTTGAGATGTCATTTTGCTCTCCAATAGCATTTGAATTTCTTCCATATTCCAATAGATCTTCTCTCCTTGTGCCAGCTAAATTGAATTCCTCTTTTTTGGGCTGTTTCTTTGAAGAGCTTTGGATAAAATGTCTCATGCAGTTCACTTTGGAACCTTCCCAAATCAAAACCCAAACTCTACATTTTGTTTCAGTTGTGGGGAATGGGAATTCAGATTATTTTTTACCTGTTCATAAGACATCTGCTTTCACTATTTGGCACAGTGTGAGGCTGGGGTTAGTGGGGGGAAGGAAGGCTGATTAGCCTCAGAGGATTTATTACATTTGATACATTGAATGTCTGATTTTCCCTCTCTTGTTGTCATTCGTTCACAGCCTGTACATCGAGATGCACTGCACATTTTTTTAAAAAGCCATTTAGATTTAATTTTCATCTCTTATTTAGCATTGAAATATCAAGAACAAGTCACTGGTATCTGCTGTTTTTGGAAGTTTTGCCCAAACTAAACTTCTGGACTCAGCAATGGAAGCCACAGAATGGGAAGTTGATTTACAAACCGCCTTTAAATCCACTGACATAGCCTAAAGTGCACTGAATATTCACAAGCTCTATATTAGCAGCCTCTACTATTTTGTGCTCCTCGTGGCTCCAATTCAGCTGAGGAACACCCAAAGTGATCCCAGATTTCAATGTCCAGCTAATCCTCAGCACAGCAAATTTCAAATTCAACCAGAATGCTTTTGCATGCCTCCTATATGCAGTTAGCACTTGGCTACATATGCCAAAATCTGTGCTGGTTTTGATGTGATGTTTCATACACATTTTCATGAGAATTAACTCGGTGGTAGAACATGATGCTGGAAATATTTCTAAGAAATGTATATTTGAAGATTGTCTTTTTGTAGAGACAAAGAAACTTGAAATATGCTATGCAAAGCAGCCAAAGATTGTCAGATTTAGAGTTTGACTGTGAGAAAGGCTGGCCAGAAACCTTCTGATGACTTTTTTTTTTCTGTCAGAAATGGTGAAATACAATGGAAATGGTGACATAAATGACACTTATTAGATCCAAAGAATATTGCCCAAGCCAAGGCAGAATTTCACTCAGAACCCATGCCCTGGTCAACAAATTAAAAGTAGGTTCTCACACCATCTTTACTGGGACCTGCTGACTGCTGTGCCTAGGAAACAGCTTATCTTTATTAGGGATTTTATTTTAATGATAGTAAAAAAAACACCTTTTATCCTCCAAGGAAATAATTAATTTCTCATTAAAACCAGAGGAATTAAAACTCTCTGAGGAAAAAAAAAATGTGGTTTGCCACTGGTTTTTCAGTCTCAAAAAAAAAAAAGTGTTTTGCATTGAACAAATCCTTCCAAATTCAAGAATGTTTATTACAGCAGCTTTATTTTTTAAGTGTATTAACGGAAATGTCAGAGAAAAAAAGTCATTTAGATTTCAACCATTCTGGTTTTAAAATTATGAAATAAAACATTACAACATTTTCAGCATTATGTTTTTGTTCCAGACAATTGGCAAAGCTACAATGACTTTAGAAAGCATTTAAGTATCGTTAAATCTGTATTTTCAAAGAAAATAAAAAGTGCTCAGAGTTGATGTGAACCCTTTGTTGTGAACTAAAAGAATCAATGTTATGTTTTGAGCAAGCTCTTTTACCGTATTAATCTGGGTAGAGATTTAGTTTCATTTCAAAACACCTAACACAATACATTTTATATAAGCAGAACTTCTCTGCATGATCATTAACATTTTAAGCTCTAGGAGTTTAAGCCAGTGTGAGCTAAAAAACTTCTTTCTCTCAACTTCAAAAAGAGTATAATAAATCACAAATTCATTGCAGAACAATATGGCAATAGTTTCATACATTTTCATGTATTAAACTGAGACAGAATTTGCCTTTCCCCTTCTTTAGGTGCTAATGGTTGATCTAATTCAATGTTGATCTAATCCAATGTTAAAACCATGAGACCTTCAGTCAGATTTTGTTTATAACAATGTGCCTCTGATAAAAAGACTTACAGACTGAACATCCCCATCTAACGTGGGCTGTAATTTGTGATGTGAAAAATGGTGGCCAAAATGTTTAATACAGGGAAATGAAACTACATAATAGCAAAGGACAATGTTTTGGCTCCTATCAAAGAATAAAAATACATGTTAGTTTATGGTTCACCTTTAAATATACCTATGTATTACATTGTGGTTGCCTACTATCTCTCTTTAAAGGTAGCCCAAAACACTGTAAATATTGAGTCAACTTTTTAATTATTCTTTAGGTAAGGATTCAAAATTTTTTTTTCCTTTTTAATTATTCCTTAGGTAATGTTTCCTTTTTTTTTTTTTCTTTTTTCCTTTTTTTTTCTATGAAGATCTTGGATCATATATTGTGCATTTCTTTCTCTGGCTTCAGAATTATCAACCTTGTATTGTATTTTTCCCCATTCATTTGCACTGGATTTTTTTCCTTCACCTGAAACTGAGCACTCTCTTGTGCTTAATGCTGTGAGGTCATCAAAAGACATGAAAAGCAACTCTTGTCCCAGAAAGATTAAAAAAGGGAATATTCTCTAACCAACAGCCTCAGAATTGTGGGGACAAATTTGAAAGCTGCTTTATTAAAATATTCCCAGAGAATGCAGAGTTTATTCTTTTATTCAAAAAAGATTGTATAATTAGTCCTTTCCCCAGATCCTAGTACAGGGGTTGTTGTCCTTTCCTCCATGCCTAGGAAAGCACATAGGGAAGAGCAAGGAAATTCTTTCTCAGTTACAGAATGGCTTCATGAGACAAATAGATGGGCAGGTGTTGTAAAGCTCAATGAAATCTCAATCAAGTCAGCTTGTTGAATTTCCTGCTGTTTGCTCATCCTGTCATTTGTCCACATGTGTAACTCCAACTCCAGTCACTGTGTGTCTGGTTGTATTATCTACAAACATAAACTAAAAAATCACAAACAAACAGGCGAGAAAAAAAGAGCCTTAAGGAATTGTACAACATAGCTCACCAAAAAAATGACATCTACCTTGTGTGTTATCTGCAACTTTCTCCTCCCAGACAAGAAAAGCTCAAGTGCCATGTTTTGCTTTCTGCAGAACCTCAGTGTATTGTCTAGATGCTCATGGGAACTAGTAGCTTCCTTTTCCCTCATTTCTGTGCCATATGTACAATATATTAAGTGCTTCTCAGCAGCACAGTTGAAACAGTTTGAAACCTCCCATTCAAGAAAGATAAGGGGGAAAGTAGCTCAGAGGGTCTGACTGCAAAAGTGCAGAAATAACTTGCTTCAGGTGGGTTTGCAGAGTAGAAATTAAATTGCTGACTATGGTTATAACAGTGCCCCAATCTTACAACCAAATTTCTGGGGACAAATACTCAGACTTTAATAGGAACCAGCGCTGAGAGTTCTTGCATAATATGAGGACATCAGATGTCCTTAGAGGCTAATGTGGTCCTACTGGATATGAAGAGAGTAGCTGTGCACGTGTACCCTTGATTTTGAAGAACCTTTTGCAAACCTCTCCAGGCCTCCAGTGAAGCAAAGCTTTGGAGGATTTCCTCCCACCAACACACTTTGAGGTTGTTTACTGCATATTCACATCTCCTTCCAGCAGCAGTCAGAGTTCGGCCACTGACTTTTCACAGCCACCAGGGTTAAACACAAACCTGCCAGGGGCTGCCAGGAAGGCAAAAAAACTTTCACAGTTATGGTACCTGTTTGTAACAGATATTCTCCTGTATTCCTCTACACTGCTGAGTGACAGCAGCTGGAATTTATGAAGCATGCTTATGCTTTGCGAGTTCCCTGTTTTTACATTCAGGAGAGAGGGAAAATGTCTTTGCTTTGTTCAGTTTGTCAGGCCGTTTCCTTTTGTGTGCCCAAATATGCACTGTGCCTTACAAAAAGTGCCTTCTTAAATTACATCCCAAAAGGTGAACTAGATCTGTGCAAAGTAATTTCTCCTTCAAGTAATATGCCACACCTATGTGGGATACGTGACCTTCTGATGGAGAAAAATGACCAAAGGCACCTGTTCAATTCCCACCTGAGCTCCTGCACACAGGAATTTCTGGTGGCTGGTTATTGCACGTGTATGGGCTGAGCTATTTCGTGTGCAGGAGCTGACAGAAGATTTCATTTTGATGGCTATTGCAGTGGGCAACACGACTGAAACTGCACACAAAGTAAGTAAAAATATATAAATATTTCCATTACATATCTCTGTGAACCCATAGGGAATGTATCCAGTACTCGTTTTCCCCTCCTCAGCACCATTCCTCATTTCTAAGCACATGCTCACATGCACACACATGCGCACACACATACTTCTGCAACTGCAAGTGACTGAAAGCCATCACACTTTCATGATGGGAAGGGAGAAGGGAATCTATAGCTCAGCAGTATTATTTCCCCTACTTCCTTACAAAACTTGTCTCACTGGATTTTCATAGGCTCTCTCTTCCAAATTATTTATGGGAGAGGGGCAACCCACCAGACGCTGTATGCGCCATTATCCCCAGCTATTATCCAACAAGTAGTTAATGTTGTTTGAAGCAAGCATGATTCCTTCTGAGCTCCTCTGTGGCTGCTACTGCATGCCTAGGGCCTGGTTGTACTCCCTTAAAGTCGATGCTAAAACTTCCCAGCCTCACAAGGTGGTTGTGAGGATAAGTTCATTAACGTTTGCAAGGCCCCCAGATATCATAGTGCTGGGAGTAATATAAGTATCTAGATAGCTAGTTCTCAAAGACAGCATCTCTGAGGGTCAGATTCTGCACTAGAAATTCCCTTATGCCCATCAATTAACATTTGCTCTTGAATATGTATGTAACATTATGTTTTCCTATTATACATATTTAATTATGACTTATTCTCCAATAGCTATATAGGCTATAGAAAGAAGCATCACAGAAGCTAGAGTTTTGCTGTCTCCCTCAAGAAAAATAGGTTCTGGAAAATCTGGAAGAGTCTCAGGGTTTTATTTTTGTCTGAATAGCTTCATCCGAGTTGCCATTTCTCCAAAACAAAGTATAGGTTATTCCCATTGTGACTGTAAATATTTAAATATCCCTTATTCCCTTATGGTTTCCATTATTGTTTTATTTCTGTTGCAAGCAGAAAAGATGTCTGGGTCATCCTTTCAGCCAGAATAAAACATTCAAAGCAGGACAAAGAAAACGAGAAGTAGTATTCAAGAGAAGTTTGCTTAGGGGCATACGTTGGGCAATCTTTTGACTGAGCTGGAAAGTCTTGAATTTTCTTGAATTCTTAAAAGCTTTTCTCAACTTTTCTTAACACAATGGGTCAAATTCATTGCTGATGAAATTCCATTGGCTCTGTTGTCAGTACTGAGATCATAGCATGTTACTGTGCTTAAGCATCTCCTTATTATGAAACAGAAATGGAAGTCAATACAAGGAGTTGTATCCCTAAAATTAAATACACTCTTCAATATATCTCATTGGATTGATGTTTTAATCTGATTTTATGGCTTTAGTACCTAAACAGAATCATTTTGCTAAATTAAAATTATATAGAATTGTTAAGAGTGCAAATTGTTGCCAGATACAATATCTGTTAACTGGCATGAGGAACACACATACAATGCAGTTGACTGTAAAGACTCAGCTTCTTAATTAATTTTCCTGAGGCTTAGCCTTTCATTTAAAATACAGCTGTTCCAGCTCCAGGGGGGAAAAATAAAACAAAAAAAATCACCTTTAGAGGCATGGCCCAAATGTAACTGGAGCAGCAGCATCAGTTTGGGTTTGCAGAGAGCCTGAAACCACACCCATGACACATGAATTTCTCTACCAAGTTCGTGTATCCCAAAGCCAAAAAGAGGCTTGCTGTTTCAAACAGAGACACAGCTAACTAATTTGTCATTCATTACAGCATGCAAGAGATGCAGTTGTATTCTGAAAACTCAGTGTTTTTAAAGAATAGATGGGGCATCTTCTGGATGGCAGTGAATGAAGAATAGAACTGAAGGTGGGAAGTAGAACTGAAGGTGGAAGGTAGAACTGAAGGTGGAAGGTGAAATCGGAGACATTAAGTTGAACATGTTGAGCAGCTCATTATTTCTTTGTAGGTAGCTGAAACTTCTTGCTTTATGTCTTGTACTTGGGTTCTAAAGTCCTTCTGAGAAGGACATTTTGTTCTGGGCTTGTACAGCACATGGCAAAATAACTCTTACTGTGCTTAGAGGGCTCAAATCTAATACAAAAATAAATAAAAGACACTGTTTTCCCTAGGGAATGGGTTTAGCTTTCAAAAGCTTAGAAACCACCCCATTTCAGCAAATGCATAAATCATTTTTGTAAAAACATTCTGCCCATTTATATTTTTAAAATTAATTCATTCCATTTGATCACTTTCCTTTTAAATAATTTGGTTGCTAATTGGACACAGGCAGGACACACAGACAGAGCACTCAAACTTCCCTGTTAGCTCTGTATTTCCGTGTGGGTATTTTGAGAGACAGGCATTGTCTGTTAAATGGGAGTTGGGAAACATGACTACACCGGTCAGTTTTAAAACTTTTCAGTTGCCTTAGGTAACTAGATAATGTTCCCTCAGCTTTTCACAATATTCCCCAGGTATTTGCTGCACTGTATGCCAGGGAAGAAAGCCCTGGAGGGAATATTAAGGTCAGGATGAGATGGAGCTAACGATATACAGAATATTTCTGCTGCACATAGCCATCAGTACAGTGTTTGCCTTCAACTTCTCTAGCGTGCCTTAGTTACCACTGCTTCAGAATTCCCTGGGTATCTCTTGCGTTATGAAAATCCCCTCTCTGCTGTGAGGAGGGCAAGAGCAGAATAGAAAACAGAATAACAATGGGAGGAGGGGGAAAAAAAAGTAGACAGTTATTCATGACACTGGCCTCATAAATCAGGAAAACAGTTCTCTGAGCCACGCTGTATAGTGTGTATGCTTAAGCGATCACACTGCCTATATGACCAGAAGATCCCCAGCACTCACACAGTTTTGCGTTGTTGCAGGACTGGCCTGCAAAGATTAAATTTTTTGAGTGGATTTTTTGTGTGAGCAGCTGTGTAGCGTAAGCTGTCCCATCTTAGCAAGAAAAACCTGCAGCCACGGCTGTGCTTGCTGATCAGGTTGTCATTAGGTGGACTTTGTGCAGCTCATCGGTTAAACGTGCACTTCATTTAATGCCTTATAGCTTTCATATGGTGTAAATGTTTTTGTGTCAGTTGAAGAGAGCTGTAAATGCTATTGTCAGTCTGGTACAAAGGTTTGTATTTTCTTGACTAGTAACTCTGCTTCTTATTTCAATAACTCAGCACAGTAGGGACAACATTCTGCCATTACACAATAAAAACCTTTTCCAGGCAGGACTGACACACTCTGAAAAGCAGAACGGATACTGCAGTCTCATCCTGATGAAATTAGCAGGGGAGAAATATGAAATTTCCACCTTCCATTACATGTGTTCATGGACATTTGGAATCTGATACAAGTATAAACCTGAATTCTTTTTTTTTCTCTCCCTTCATTGTAAAGTATGGGTATCTACTATATAAAACACAATTTTTTCTAAGATAAAACAAGTGTTGTATTAAGAAGCTAAGAATGCAATAAATATCTTACTCTCAGTCCAATAATCATACAGGGGGGGAAAAAACAACTTGACGAAGTGCCCTCTAACTCCTCTTTTTATATGTCAGCAGGAATAAAAACTGCTTTACTTTTTACCTCAGCTTCAGTTTTTTAACCCAAGCTGATGGCAAGAAGCCTAGAGAATATTGTAAGCAGCCTGTTCTCCTATGACACCCACCCTTCATCTGGATGTAATATCTCAATATTGCTCCAGAAGATTGGATTTTATTTAGTCTTTTAGCATGATATGAAAAAATGAACCAAATTCCTAGATGGCAGGGGCTTTGTCAATTAAAGCAGTCTAGTTTACTGGGAGCCAGCCCATGACTTTATCATGTGCTGTAGATTAATGAATGCTACTGCTAGTCAAGAGAAACAGGAGGTCACCCAAAGACTACTTTATTTGCTCTTTTGGTATTTTTGATTTTTTTTCTTTAAACACTTCTAACATAGACCTGATCACACTTGCCAGTTAATGTGTGACATACACCAGCATCAAAGATCTCTCCTAGATTTCAGGTTTGCATCTGAAGAAGGTTTTGTGACATCCTAGTTGGCTAGTACTATAATTTTTTGACACTACTTCTGTAAGGAAAGCAGAAAAAGAGACTTGTTTTCTATTCCCTTCCACTGACCTCCTGTTACGAGACACCCAACAGTTTTGTGGTTTGGCACCTGCCTTTATACAGAAGAACACTTCAAATTAAGTCTTTAGAGCAAGGTTTTGAATAAGGGTCACTTACTGTACTGAAGTAGTGTGGAAACCATCTGTTTGATTTTTCCTATACTGAAAAGTTCTAAATGTCTCAGATTCATTCTTCATTGCAGTAAAAACAAGAGCTGGAACTTCAAATGTTTCACCAAATTAGAAATACATTCCTTTTATTTTTTTTTTTTTTCTGGGCAGCCTTCAGCTTAAAGAACTACCATACAGTGTTTGCCAGTGCCTATCACCCAGTGATCCACACTGCCAGTGGTACAGTAGATCACTGGGATTTGAGAGTAATTGAAACCTCTCAGAATGGGCTTATTAGAAAGCTTCAAGTACCTTAATCTTCTTTTCCCTCCTTTTGGACAGGGTGGGGTTTTTTTTTAAATTCCTGTCTCTTGCTCAGTGGAGGGCAAATTCCTGCTCCTCTTGGAGCAGGAGCACCTTCTCCCTGCTTTGTGGCTGAAACCCAGAGGCTGCTGTGAGGGCATCTTTTTAGCCATGAGACAGCAAAGCAAAAAGTGTAAAACCACAGCTGGGTGTACAAAACAGCAGTGCTGCAGCTCTGGCTAAAGCAATGCAGAGAGGATCCCATACTTGCTCATCTCTGAAAGTCACTGGGATCTTTTCAGCTGTTTTCTTTGTTTCCTTCCTGCTCAACAGAACAGAATCCTACAGGCTTGACTCCTTCAGGTGTACCCTCCTTTCCAGCCCCATCTTCATATTAAAAGAATAAAATAATTTAACTCTCTGTATCTAAAATTAATTCAGAATTCCCTACCATTCTCACAGACAGCAATAGAAGTTTAGCTAAAAAGATACTGACAATAAAGATGCAAAGATTTCCTTTAATTCTCCAAATAGAAGAGTAAATCCTGGCTGCAATGGAACATTTTTTTTTTCCCATCTGGATGCAAGAGAAGTAAGAGACAAGTTTCCAAATGAGAATTTACCTCATAGCCAGCCAGATACTTATGGAAACTGCCTGTAGAAGGAGAGGGCAGCGGGCTCACTTTTCTCCACTCTCACTATTACTAAAGGAATAGCTAAAAAAATAAATCTATGGTTTATCATTATTTTTACCTCCCAGTGTACATCTCTAAAAGGGTTTATATGCAGCCCTCTTAATTGGCACAGCCCCTGCTGGAAATAGAAACATGTCGATGAATTGCTCATTCAGATTAGGCTCCCAGGAATATATTGTGCTGAGAGACACTCACTTTTATTTCCTGAATTGCTTTAACGATGAGCACTGAGCAACACTTCTCTCCTTCCCTCCCAAGTACCCTAGGCTGCAAGGCAAAGCAGCAGCCAGAAGCCAAGAGCAGACGTTTACAGCAAGAAATATCTACACGCAAATGCCAAAGCACACCCGTGAACAACTCTGAGTGGACCTTCAGAGATCATGCTTGCCAGCTAAAAACATAATTCTCAATTAAGTGAGAAATTACCCATTATTGTTTAGCCCTTGAAATGCATCATGCTAAATCTATTCCCTGGCAACGATCCCAGCGAAAAAGCAAGTCATCTCTTCAGGGTACAGATTTATAGTCTCTGATAGTAAGGTCACTAAAATCACTTTGAAACAGGTTTCACAGATAAACTTCAAATGTTTCAGAAAGTTTTGAGCACCTTCAGCTCTCACTGTAGAGACTGTATGCATGCAGAAATCATGGAGTTTCTTTTCTTCTAGCTTCCTACTCGTTCAACACTGTGCTCCTACAAAGTAATACAGCTACTTTTTGCTATTGTGAAGACTGGGGCATGAAAGCATAAAATTTAGCAAGTCTAGGACAGGGTAAAAAATAAAAGTGCATTGCCTCTGAGAAACAATCTCCTGAATAGTTGCAGTGAAATGAGCATTATAGCCTGTAATGGTTTGAATCAGAACAAAAGGGTCAAACCAAACCAGCAGGTTAACCTGGCTATTTTTCCAACACAGAAGTGAGGGAAAAGTAACACTCAAAAACTTGGGATTGAAAGGAGAAAAAAAAAACCAAAACAAACAAACAAACAAAAAAAAAACAAAAAAAAACAAAAACAAAAAAAAAAAACCAAAAACCAGAAAAAACATAGCACAAGATGCATAATTACCTTAGCCTATTTGCAGAAAAAGCACAGGGCAAAGCATCAGCAAAGCAGAAGCAAGTGAGCCAAAAGCCCAAGCCAGAAAACTACTCCTCCATCCCTCCTTGTCCCACCACCATCCCAGTGGAAAAGACCAACAGCCGAGAAACCCAGAACCAGCAAACAGAACAGGAAGCCTCCCATGTTACAATCTGAACGTCAAGCCCCATAATACTTCACTCCAGACAGTACTTAGGTTTTTGAAGCTGGCTTCAGCATAGTATCATACTATGCTGACTGCAGCATAGTATCAATAACAGCAGCAGGTTCAACTCAATCCATGACATAGCCAAGGAAACTGGGACAAGTTCATCTTACAATAGTATTTGTTCAATAGACTTTAATTACAGGACAGTTAAGGCCTTGTTTTCTTTTAAAATTGTAGTAATGGAGATTTCAGTTAAAGATTCTTAATTGATAACTCTAGAGAAAGACTTTCTGCTTTCAGAATTTAATATTTTTTCAGATGAAAACCAATAGCCTGGTGTCAGGCATGGCTAAGTTCAGCATAACTGGTAGAAAGGCTTGAGGAGATTCTTTCTTGTGCTTTGTGGATGTGTCCTAAAATACTGAGGAGATGAATACCCATAAGAACTTGAATTCATTGTAAACCCCTATTTGCTATCAAAAGTACAATTGACAAGATTTCCAAGAAGTCTCAGCTGCTATGCAGACCTGAGTGTTTATATGCAGACCACAGCTGTTTAAAACTGTATACATGAGATAGATGAAAGGTTGGCTTCAATCTAATGGTATTTTAACCTGTAGTTTCTGGAAAGCAGATTATTTGATTTGGGATTTTGCTTATTTTCCTCTTATAATAAAGTGAATTTCTTAGATAGCTTTCTAGCCCCTCAGTCCTGCAGAAGAAGGGAAGAGGCAGTCCTCAGTGTGCAAATGGACTGAGGACAATGAGGCTCATTAAGCTTTGGGAACTCTTTGAGACAGGATTGGGAAACCGTCACATTCCAAAACCTGGAAAGAGATGGATTAGGGAAGTATTTCAAGCTTTGCTCAAAGTTAACTTACACTTTGTGTTAGGTTGTGTTCAGTTCTATCTTCAGCAGCATCCAGCTTGGGCAATACTAATCTGATGCCACTTGTGATGGATTGCACATAGGACCAATTGGAGCCCTACTAGCTTTAAAATTGATAGTACATAGACCAACGGCAGTGGTGCAGTTTTTCATTAAATGAAATGGAAAAGTGATTTAATAATTCCTTCTGTCTTAAATTGCTTAAAAGAATTTTAGACAGTTAAAAATTGCATGGATTTTAAACCATATGTGTGAGAGTGGAAAAAAATAAGAGTTTTGTTTTTCCTATTTTTAATACGAGCCAGATGAAACAAAAAGATTGTTTCCTTGCAAACTATAGGTCAAGTACCTATGGAGGCTTTGAGATGGCTCTGTAAGTTATCATGTTATCTTTCTTTCTTGACAGTATACCATTATGTGGTGTATCATTTCAGCATTTACTATCTTTCATGTCCTTTTATCTTCACACTAGGATTTCTCTCTAAATTCCAAGCTGTGCATTTGGTTTCATTATATAACACTGGCTTTTACAAAACATTGGCTCTTCATATTCTTTGGTTTCATATTTGTCGGCATCAGGCTGAAATAGTAAACCCGCTACGTCTATTTTATCTTGTTAAAGATAAAAACAGTATGGCAAATGAACTATTTTGGGGAACACTACTTTCAAATTAAAGGAGAAGGAAAAGTATTAAGTGTCACCACTGAGTTGAACTGTATTGAAATCTCGAACTGAAGTGATTTTTTTTTTTTATATTTAAATTGAATAAAAAGGTGACCCAAAATGTTACAACTGTCATGCAGGACTGTGTTATCTTAAATTATTTATTTAACATCTGGTAAATATTATCCAAGCTATAGTACAGATAAATTGAATAAAAGAATACCAGTGCCAGGGGAAAAGAAGAATTGCTTAATACTGTAAGTATACAGAACTGCTCCACAAAGCACTTCATTCTCCCTCTGCAAGGGGAGACGAGAAGCATGGTACTGGGGTAAAATGCATCTGCTTCGTTTCACCCTAAGTACGAAGCTATCAAAGCGGTTTTAGAGATTTAATTTAATCTCAAACACAAATTCTATGAAAACAGTCTGACAGCGACATGAAATTTTACATAACTTCTTTTACCCCTCCCCTTCTATAATGCAGCTTCCCAGCTGATTCATTTTATTTTATCCTATGTGTATTGGGGATCAGATTGAATTTTCTTTGAGAAAAGAAAATAATTAAGCCATCTATAAAGCTTCGGCTGGGCATGAACATAGCAGCACAGGATAGAGTTACTTGGAGGGGGGGAAAGAGGTCAAAGAAAAGTACTGCAGGGGAAAAAAAATGCATCAAGTTCTTTGACTTGGGGAAAAAATATAAAGAGGATGAAGTCTGAGAAGGGGGAAGGGACCTAGATTCCTTGTCAGTTTGTGGGTTACAAATGGAACAAAAGGCTTATCTTAAATATATGCAGGTTTAGACATATTTTTTATTCTGGAAGCTATTCAGAGCTAATTAAATCATGGTTGAGTACTGAGTATTTCTCTGGTGCTTCCATGGTCAGCATCTGCTGAGCTCTTCTCAGTTACTTGATACTGCTTATGAAATAAAGAAGATTGATTCCTAAATATTTGTTCCTTTTCCCTCTTTGTGGATTACATTATACCACTTTTCATTCTTAAGTTGCAGGATATAAGAGCCCTATACCGACTGCCAACTACAGCATTCAAGATTAAGAGCTTGCTATCACACCTAAGTTCAAGAGGGTAATGAGCAATTCAGACCACCTAGTATCTACAGCTGCCAGATCTTGGCTCCTGCACTCTCGATGGTGAGGAGAAGTCATGACATCCCAGCCATACATGCATAACTTAAGCTTTCTCACTGTATTAAGAAACAAAATTTGGCAGCCTGAGCATCAGGCATTTGGACATGTTCTGCCCTGCCTTTCTCTGCAGACAGACATGATAGCTGACATAGCCCAAAGGGCCTCAGATCTGGCTCCGAAGGACTAAAGTCGAAGAGCAAACTGATTAACAGTAACACTGTGAGGATCAGGCTGTTATCTGGAAACAACTTCCAGTTTCATGATGGTTTTTAACTCTGGTTCTTACATGACCAAACTTTACGTAATAGCACCTACCATCTGTTAGTCAGTCCCGCAATTTGCCCCTATCTTCTGGCCCTGCTGGCCAGCCTCTACCTCCTCTGACTTGGGCAAAGGGGGCTTAAAAATATTATCTACCCATGAGTTAAAGGAGAAGTGATGGATAGACAGGAGAGAGAGACACACAGAAGAGCTCCTCTCCCAGAAGACCATCTTGCGGTATGAACACACAAGCATTATGAGACACCAGAGAAAGCACATGAGAGGACTCATGGGAAACTATGCTTCATAAACTCTGCTTCTTGTAGGACTACTGAGTATAACTTAAGCAGTACTCTGATCCTCATCTCTAGTCAGAGCATATGTACTCAGCTATCCGGGCTGAGGTTTAAATGTGTCTTGCCACAGCCTCTTCCTGATGGTCTCTCTGCTTAACGCATTGTTGGACCTGTCTGAACATATGGAAGTTTGGACACATGGGACTCATGACACCTTCCTTTCACTCATGTTGTATCCATATTCCTGCAGAAGTGAGTAATTATCGGAAGTCTAGTTTGGACTTGATGATGGGTTGGCCTCTTTGTGTGCAATGCAACTTTCTGTCGCTGTTACATTTACCTTTGGGAAGGGCAGGATTCAGGCTTCTTAAACCAGCAGATTTCATTCATCTGTAAACTGCAGATACGAGGCTGCATTTTATCTTGCTAAAGATCCTCCTAACACTAGTTGCCCTGTCTTCCAATCTACCATCTTTTAATAGAGGTACAGGACTTTTTATCCCCTGTTCTGAAGTCACTGATAAGAGCAGTTGTCTCGGCACCTGGTAGCCACTCAGGCTAGCAACATTTGTTTCAATAACCCAGTCTGTGAACATCAAATTGGTTTCCCTAAGCCTGCTCTCCTGCCATCAGTGGGAAGTTGGCATCCACCGCTCTGTGCTAGCCAGATCACAAGCCATTAGAAGCTCATCTAGGTAGTTCATGGGCAGTCTGGAAAGCTTAAACCCACTCACTGCTTATGCAAATAGATAATCATAAGTATTAAGTGAAATGCCACTGAAATCTGTAACTCTCAGAGCCAAAAGCCTTTCTTTGTAGTTGTTCCAAAGTAAAGCACTGCTTGTAAGTAATAATTTTCTACCATACCTGGATTTTTCTTGCAAACATGGTTAGTAGCAAATCTGAATCTGTCAGCACAGTAGTATAATTTAAATAGTACAATTCACAGCTGACAGGGGATTTCCATTGACTTTATTTGGAAAATATGTCATTAGCTAACTCTGTTAACAAGCAGTAAGGGATCTGTTGCTTGAACCACCAAGAAACGTTACTAAGGAGGAAGAGAAGAGAGAAGGGTTGACAGCAGCAAGCTGGATGCAGAAATCAACCTTATAAGCTTGTGTAAAACTCAGAGGAAAGGCATGTTAGTAAGTTAATGATGCCCCAGTTTATCTGAACTAGCTATTGTGATGTCTGTATTGGAAGTTCTTATTCCAAGTGCTGACCAAGAGAAAAACAGAACTCGAGATGACTCACATTAGAAGTGAAGTCATCAAAAATCTCCTTCTAAAACCAAACCTGGGCAAGCAGAGTCAATGCCTGCTTGAAGAAGAAGGACAGCAAGATGGTTTGGCATCTAAAGCATTATACCAGTGCTCTTACCTGGTTCATTGTACTCACCATAATCTTATGCCATTTTAGAATGGCACATGCTTGCCTCTCCTGCTCTTGGGTTAACTTTCCGTGACCTGACATTGGTGCAACCGGGTGATAGGATTCCTTCCTCCTTTATAGTCTGGGTCACAAAATGATGACTTGACAGAAAGCGGATGGCAAGCTCGCTGCAACATCTTCCCCCTAGCGAATTGCTACCAAAACAAATAAGCAAGATTCTTCCCTTGAAGGGGAAAAGAAAAAAAAAATGCCCTTGTTTCATGCAGTTTCCTTTAACTACAGGGATAGTATCAAAATCCTGTCAGCAGAAGGGCATTTTCTTGATCAGAAAATTGTAAACCTGCCCTTCCAGTGAATTTAATGCCCAAAGAGCCCTGTCTCCCTTCTTCCCCAGACAACCCTGCACTTACTTCTCTTGCTGACTATTTCCTCCTCTCTTTCTCCCACATGCTCAGATAATTGCAGTTGAAAAGAATGAATTCACCAGTCTCCTCATCAGTCTCTGAGAATTTTCTTCAGGGGATTAGCTATGTGTCTTTATCATGCAACCCAACACCCTAAGTTTTGTTTGAACTATCAATATATAGCTGCTCCTTCAGCTGGATTTGAAAGAGAGTGTTTCTCATGATTTTTCAGTAAACCTGTAATTGTTCATAGATCAAAGTCACTTTTGATAACAGCTATAAATATCTTTCAGTATAACACTGTTAATATTCTGGCATTGGGGATTTTTATTTTATTTTTCCATGAGAATTAGACCAATTTTTTCCATAAATCTAATAACAGTTTTTCCACTTTAGTACAGGGGTTCATGATAAGCTTTTTCAGCAATGTTTTTTAGAGCCTTGTGTGTCCAAACTCCTGCAATAACATTAATGATAAGAATCCTTACTTTCATAGACCTTCCCATAACCTAACAGATCTAGAAGAGCATTTTTTTCAGTGACTATCACCACCAGCTGTACCCCATCTTTCACCTTCAGTTCTAAATGAGATAGCTCTGTCTTCCTGGTGATGAATACTGATACTGTGAAGGTGTACTTACTATATAGCATACACTGTGAAGATCTATATATAAATTACAGGGAAGGTGGAGTTGCATCCAAAAAAAAAAGTGAAACAGATTTCAGAGAACTCATCTGAAATTATTTGAGTTATTTCATTATTGACAGTTTTTCTTTGATGTTGTGCAATCGTACTGTGCAAAAGCACACTGCAGGCTGTTGGTAAGGTTAGAAATGTGGTTTAGAATTAAGAACACTTTCTAATTTATGCCTCTTTAGATCCAAACTGAGTATCTTTCTCTGCAAATACAACATTGGTGAAAAACAAGCATGAAGTTGAAAGAGGCAATAGGGATCCTTATTTGGCATTTCTCTCAAAAATCAAAGGAAATTATTAGTAAAATCCCTTCTGGTCTTAAAGTTTCTGGGCAAAGATAAGGAGACTGTGTTTTGGGGAATGTTGCAATATCTAAGTGAATCAAGATATGCACAAAATTGGTTTTATCATAGAATGGTAAGGTTGGAAGGAGACCTCAAGTCTCCTCAAGATCTAGTTTCAACCCCCTGCCATAGGCAGGGACACCTCCCACTAGTACAGGTCACTCAAGGCCTCATCCAACCTGGCCTTGAACACCTCCAGGGAGGGAGCAGCCACAACTTCCAAGGGCAACCTGTTCCAGTGCCTCACTACCCTCACTGTAAAGAACTTCCTCCTAACATCTAGTCTAAATCTTCCCTCTGCCAGTTTAAACCCATTGCCCCTTGTCCTGTCATTGCAAGATCTTATAAATAGTCCCTCCCCAGCCTTCCTGTAGGCTTCCTTCAGATACCGGAAGGCTACTATAAGGTCTCCTGGAAGCCTTCTCTTCTCCGGGCTGAAGAGCCCCAACTCTCTCAGCCTGTCCTCAGAGCAGAGCTGCTCCAGCCCTCTGATCATCTTTGTGGCCCTCCTCTGGACCCACTCCAACACTTCCATGTCCTTCCTGTGCTGGGGGCTCCAGAACTGCACACAGTACTCCAGATGGGGTCTGACAAGAGCAGAGTAAAGGGGCAGAATCCCCTCCCTTGCCCTGCTGGCCACGCTGCTCTTGATGCAGCCCAGGACTCAGTTGCTGTCTGGGCTGCATGCGCACACTGCAGGCTCATGTTGAGCTTTTCATCAACCCAGACCCCCAGGTCCTTTTCCTCAGGGCTGCTCTCCAGCCATTCACCACCCAGCCTGGATTTGTGCTTGGGATTGTGCCTACCCAGGTGCAGGACCTTACACTTGGCCTTGTTGAATTTCATGAGGTTGGCCTGGGCCCACCTCTCCAGCCTGTCCAGGTCCCTCTGGATGGCATCCCTGCCCTCTAGCAAGTCGACTGTGCCACACAGCTTGGTGTCATCTGCAAACTTGCTGAGGGTGCACTCAATTCCTCTGTCCATGTCACTGACAAAGATGTTAAACAGCACTGGTCCCAGCACTGACCCCTGAGGGACGCCACTTGTCACTGGTCTCCAGGTGGACATTGTGCCCTTGATCACCACTCTCTGTGTGCGACCATCCAGCCAATTCCTTATCCAGCGAGTGGTCCACCCATCAAGTCCATGTTTTTCCAGCTTGGTGACCAGGATGTCATGTGGGACAGAGTCAAATGCCTTACTCAGGTCCAGGTAGATGACATCAGTTGCCCTTCCCTTGTCCACTGTCGCTGTGACTTCATCATAAAAAGCCACTAAATTTGTCAGGCAAGATCTGCCCTTGGTGAAGCCATGCTGGTTACCACCAATCACCTCTGCTATGTTTTTCATTTGCCTTAGCAGAGCTTTCAGCAGGATCTGCTCCATGATCTTGCCAGGCACAGAGGTGAGGCTGACTGGTCTGTAGTTCTCAGGGTTGACCTTTTCTCCCTTCTTGAAGATGGGTGTTGTGTTTGCCCTTCTCCAGTCAGCAGGAACTTCACCAGTCTGCCATGACCTTTCAAATATGATGGACAGTGGTTTGGCAATTTCATCTGCCAGTGCCCTCAGGACCCGTGGGTGGATCTTGTCAGGCCCCATGGACTTGTGCACGTTCAGATTCCTTAGGAGCTCACAAACGTGATCTTCTACTATAGTAGGCAGATCTGCCTGCTCCCAGTCCTTATTTTTACTCTCTGAAACTTGGACATTGTGGTTGGAGCCCTTGCTGTTGAAGACTGAGGCAAAGAAGTCATTGAGCACCTGGTCACATAGGTGGTTTACTGATCACATAGGTGAGTTATTAGTTTGAGGTGGTTTTTTTCATTTTTATTTTTAATTAAAGAAACAAGTATAGAAACAAGTATAGAAAAGTACCAGCTAGGCTTTTGTTACTGAATATACTTAACTTCAGTGTAGTGGAAGCTGTGATATAAACCTTATGAACATATTTTCTCCCCATATTTGATCCTGAATAGTTGATAATATTAGGGACTTTTTAATATTGCTCATAACTCCTTAAAGCCAAACCCCATAGTTGTAACTTGTTCCAACTCCACTCACAGTTTTCTTCCAAAGTAAAGATTAATAAGAAATTAAGAAATTAAAGGTCTCCATAAATGTTTATGAAATTTATCAAACTGCTATTACATTGCAGGCCAGTGGTTTCAAGTAACTTGCATAGGTTCATTTGACAGAACTGTTGCAATTTATAAGACAAAATAATCAAGTATATTAAATTCTTCAAGGCTAATCAAGGTTACTGATAGGTGGTTATGGAATGGAAATGCAAATTTTCTCAAAAGAAACACTTCTATTGACATAGCCTATACTTTACTGAAGCTGTTAGACAGCATTTTCTAGTGCTTAATATTTTGCTAGAGAGCTTTGATTCCTTGAATATATTCACAAGTTTGTATCTTTATTTGTCGTCAGACAAAGTATTTAATCTGCTTACTCATCTTATTAAAGGGCATACTTGCTTTAGAGGAGGATGACACAGCATTTAAATCATGGATTATTTTATTATTAAGTAATCTTAGAAGAAAATTGGACAAGTGCAAAGGAATGAAAGACCTTATAAATAAGACTGAAACATATCTGAGTCTGAATTCCTGTTCTTCCAATTGTATCCTTAGGTGGATTTTCATCAGAAGCCACTACAAAAAGCTTATATTAGAACATAGTCTGGAAAGATTTTATTTTTTTTAACAGTTTTGTAAGACAAAATACACAAATAAATTATGAAATATCATGAAAACTGTTCAGATTCTAAATATTAACAAATAAATATACCTTGCTTCCCTTCTTTAATATTTATTCCTCATTTAGCACCTCTTAGTTGACAAGAATTTTCCTCTTCTGGTAGTTTTGTGTTTTCTGTCTTCTCTGTGGAGAGCTGTGCTGTTTTGATTTCCCTCTACATCTTACGGAAATGTTCCTTAGACAAAAAACCTGAAGACATTGGTAACTACGTCTCCAGATGCAGAAAGGAGTCCAAATTGATTTTTCAAACTTGTCGAACAATACTTTATCAGCTGTACCCCAAATAAGAATACAGTTGCCTGACAGTTACACCTCAGAAAATCATAAAGCAGGAGTAGTCTTTCAGGCATATACATTAAGCACATTCAGGCATATACTTTAAGATATAGGAGAATCATTCCTATAACTACAAGTTTCTTTATCTTGCTCAAAAATCTCATAATCACTTCTTCGTCTTTGAATTTATACCACCATATTCATGACATCAGCCACACAGTTGTATTTTTAGCCCTGGTGGCATAACAGGATTTTAGCAGTGGGCCAGTGGATTCAGGGGTCAAAATACCCATTAAAACATAGATATAGATATAGATATAGATATAGATATAGATATAGATATAGATATAGATATAGATATAGATATAGATATAGATAGATATACAGATTAGGCAGGGATTTTAGCTTTGGCAAAGACATAACACAACAAGTTTACTTGATTTTATTTTTCCCTGATCAGTCAACCAAAATTCAAATTCCATGTCTGGTGAGAAGGACGAAAGGACTTCAGAAAAAAACCTGTGTCCTGATTTGGCAGAAATCCACAGGGAGAAGGTGTGTACCAGATTAGTTCTGCACAAGGCAGATGCTGGCAGTGATGTGGGGAGAGTGTGCTGTTCTTTAGCTTCTCCACAAGAAAATAAGGGAAAACAGTGCAAATGGATTACCATAACAAAAATGTGTAATAAAACAACTTCTCACCTGCTAATAGCCCCTTCCCCAGGAAGGGGCTGAGGGTATCATAGACCAGCCAGATTAACATGAATTCCCAGAATAATGCTGGAGTCGAACAAAATCACGTTTTAAGTGTACTTTCAAGGTAAACATCTGGAATATAAGAAAAAGATTAATAGGATCCTATGTAGCATATAGGATATGTTGTGTAAAATATCACAAATATGCAAACCCAAGCCAGCTTCTTTCTGTGACAGGGTGATAGCCTTTGTGGATAGGGACATATGTTTCAATTCTAATGAGAGTTTTAGCATGAATCTTGTGACATTCTCATAAGAAAGCAAAATTAAAGTGGCATTCACCTAACTCCCAATGAGGCCTGAAAACAGCCTAGTCTGGGAAAGGATGAAATGTTATAGCCTGAAGGGAAGACCAAACAGGAGTAAGAGTCTTCAAGTTTCTGTTGTGAGTAATCTGTTCTCCATGTCCACTATAAAAAAGACAGCCATTAATGGACTTATATTTTAGTTCTATGGTTAGGTGTCAGCAAAATCTTTGGAACAGTAAGGATAATGAGACATGTGATGACTGGATTTTGCCAATGGTGTCTAACACCAGTCTGAACAAACATCAGGAATTGCAAAAGGGGCATTGATCTTGCTTTGGGGTGGTGAAGGTTTCAGAAAACCTCTCGGAGTCCTTTCTGTCCTATGACAAAACAATGTTGTCCTTTCCCAGAGCAAAGCCTCTTGCACACTGGGACTCACAGCACAGCCTCTCCCCCTTCTTTCTGTTCAGATGACCTCTGACATTTGCCTACCAATTAATCAGTTATGGTCTGAAAAGTGAGCATATTGCCAGAAAAGGACTCCCGGGGAAGAGGCACTAATAAAGTATCTGAAATACAGACTCAGACACCCATGCACAGATGCAAAGTGGAGCTATATACAGGTACTCCCTTTTGAATTCTCTGCAGAGTTTTGTCCACAGTTCCAAGTAGCAGCAATAAAGGTTCCCGTAGAATTTCTCACTGTTACCATGCTTAAAGGCTCAGCAAATAACCCAGCATCTGCAGCCTGACCACTTTGTATAGCTGGGTGGACCGTAGCTAATATGTCCTGCACAGCCCATGTGTGAAACATGTGTTCTGCCCCAAGACTATGGGAGCTGCATAAATTACACATGTGAAATATGTCAAGCACATGTAGACATGCCCTGAATCTTCACACGTTTTTGGTATGAAGTGAGATCCAGGAGAGTTTATTTCAACTATTTATTTACGAGGAGGGACTGCAGGGGGATCTGTGTAATATTTAATTTGTAGAAAATAGAAGATATTCTTTATCACCATGCTGTCCAAGTTGTAAAGCCAGATGCCAATATTTCCTTCCCTTCTGTGAATTTTACTCCTTCACATTTATTACTGTGTAGAATTGGAAACCCTTGCTGCAAAATGTAAATTAAGACACCACAGTTGGAGCTTCTGGAGATAACACAACCCTTTAGCCATCTGGATGTTGCTTTAGGTTGTATCTCTACTTATAAGCACTATTTACTAGCAGACATTTAAAGCAAATGGGAAGTGAAGTGTCTTTAATCTTTCTTGTAACGTATCCATTCAGTTTCTTCAACATATCAGTAGAGAAGAAAAAATTAGAAGAGCCAAGGCTGAATTGGCACACTAAATCCAACTCCTAGTTCTGCAGGCTTAACATCCAAAGACACTATTTAGACCTAATGGAGCAGGACACTGAATACAAACTCTGAAAAGATGAGTTGCACATTTGATACTGGATTTGGAAGTCACTGAAAACATCACTAGAACAGGCAGAAATTTTTAACTAACAGCTTTTTCTATGCATTGCACTCATAATGGGAAGCAGGATTGCTGGCTTCTCTTCAAGTTGGTGCTTCCTCTTGTTGGATACTTATCCTATAGTAAGATAATTCATTTTTTTCCAATTTTTATTTTCTTTCTTTTTACACCACCTTACTCAGATTTCCACCAACTCTGATCAATTTCATAACATAACATTAGCCAGAATGAACCAGGAATTTGAGATTTTGGTCTTTTTAAAGTGAATTTTATTATAACTTTGTGCTGAAATGCAGGATATCTGGAATGTCCTTGCAGGGTAGGAGGAAATCAAGCGAGACACGGAGCCTGCAAAATTCCCAAAAGCAAAGAGGCAGCTCTGCTCCATGAAGTTCCTCAAATCCATTAAAAATGGCTGCTCTTACAGAAAGACTTACAAGCACAGCACTTTGTTTCTCTGAGACTTCTTTTTATTCCTTATTCCTTTCACTTAAAATAAAAGTTATACATTCCATGTTGACCTTGTAGTGCAGGACTTCCAGTGTCCCCTTGCAGGGTCTGGACTAATACAAAGAACAGCTGGTACCACTAATACTAATGGATTTCCTGGTTTTAGTTCAAATACAGTAAACTTTTAGTTTCATTCGCACTAAATCTGAAGATAGGTTTTTCATATTTGTTTCTCTCTGGTGAGAATCATGGGCTTTAAAAATACTTTTAGAAATAAAAAAGAAAAAAAAAGAAAAAAGAAAAAGAGAGAGAGAGAGAGAGAGAAGGAAAGTATTTTTTAGTATGTTGGAAAAGAAATGTATAGAATTTTCTTTCCTCTCAGTATTTTAGTCCTCTCCCGTGAAAGATCCTAATCAGGACCTCCAAAAGGGAGTGGATGATTTGTGAGACCCTGGTGAAAACATGTACTGCAATGAAAGAATTTAAAACTTAATTATATACATTCAAGAAAATGCCTGTCAAAACTGCTTCAAATTTTTAATTAACTGTACAGGGAGTGCAAAGGGGTCAAATCAGTATTAGCACAGCAGAAAGTTTTATTTCCCTGTTAAGTGTGGTTGCTCCGCAGTGAATGCACTCCCAAGGAGCCCAAGCTGGCTGGCAGTACCTGTGCTGGGCAAGGTACCCTGAGCATTTGAAATGCAGAAACTTGTAGTCAAATTCAAACTCTTTGAGTTAGCTATGCCACTCTGACTCTTTTTTGTCAGCTTTGCCACTCTATCCCAGAATCTTTTCCACCTCCTTTGCAATTCACTCAGAGATGGGCAACTGTACACAGAAATGAAGCTCTGAATCTGGCAGACTTTAGTGTGAGGAAATCTAGTCTCCATGCTCAAAGATGTAAAATCTTTGATTGACTGAATAAGCACAAAAGAGATTTTTGCAGCTTTATTCTATAGGTCCCTATACTTTAGTGACTATCCCTCAAATCCCATTGAAGCATCTGGTCATTGTATCAGGGCTCAGGAAAATATTGCAGCAAGCACAAAATTTTCATGAATACACAATGACTGGTTTAGCCAATCTAGGACACTAATGCTGTGTATATTTCAGCTACCTGAAAGGATGTTGTGGAGAGGCCACTGCTGGTCTCACAGGCCTTGTGAGGAGGCTGAGGGAGCTGGGGGTGTTTAGCCTGGAGAAGAGAAGGCTCAGGGGTGACCTCATTGCTGTCTACAAGTACCTGAAAGGAGGTTGTAGCCAGGTGGGGGTTGGTCTCTTCTCCCAAGCAACCAGCACCAGAACGAGGGGACACAATCTCAAGTTGTGCCAGGGGAGGTATAGGCTGGATATTAGGAGGAAGTTCTTGACAGAGAGAGTGATTGACATTGGAATGGGCTGCCCAGGGTGGTGGTGGAGTCACTGTCCCTGGAGGTGTTCAAAAAAAAGGAGGTCTCTTCCAACCTGGTTGATTCTATGAGTCTATGATTCTCAGAGGTAAACAGTGATAGAACAAGAGTGAATGGCCTCAAGCTGCAATTGGGTGGGTTTAGACTGGACATTAGGAAACATTTTTTTCACACAAAGAGTGGTCAGGCACTGGAATGGGCTGCCCAGAGGGATGGTTGAGTCACCAACCCTGGATGCATTTAAAAGTCATTTGGATGTTGTGCTTGAGGTTATGGATAGGGGTGAACTTTGTAGAGTAGGGATAACAGTTGGACTTGATGATCCTGGGGTTCTTTTCCAACCAGAATGTTTCTGTGATTCTGTGTGATTTTTTTTCATGCACAATGTTCTTTTGAAACTCACTGTTTTTTACAGATCTCTTTACCCCCATTTACATGTTTTTGTGATGCCACCATCTAAGTCTATAGACTGTGGTCTCCCTCCCAAATACAGTGATGTTTATCTCTGGCCAAAGTCACACACGTTGACATCATGAAAATTAATTTCCAGGCTAGAAGAAAGAACTACCTGAAAGGAAAGTCAGTAAAAAACAAATGCATTATCAATTGATTCTCTATGGACCTGAAACTGTTGAGGGAAAATTTAGCACCTGGGAAGCTATTCTTTATGTAGCAAATAAACCGAACATAAGAAAGAGATAGCAGTCTCAAGGCATAAGATTGGTCACAAGAAGTGTGCTCAAGTTCTACTAAAGGAACTTCAGGGAACATTTTTAGCAGATCATTGCTGAAACTGAACCAAATGATCCTCCCTCCATATGAACATTGCACTCTTGCCATGAGCCCCTTATGGATACCAGTCCTTCAACAGCATAAAGGAATTTGTTTACTTAATGTGAATTGTTCGCATTGGAACAAATCTGATTATCATTTCACAGGCTCACTATCTGGGAGTGGAATGTGATTTGGGATAAGATACAAAACTTTTTTTGCATTCCTCCTCTCCTGTATAGTAGATCCCCACAGCAGTAGGCAGCAAAGCAATTCTTAAGGTGGTTTTGCCTCTGCTTTACTAGGAGCAAGAACAACACAGTCAGTCTGATGGGATTTTCTTACTGCAAATTCCATTTATACAGGATTTGAACCTTTGTCCCAATATGAACAGTTGGTCTCCCAGAGACTGATCTCCCAGAGAAGACCTCTCTTCAGATTTTGCTTTGATTATTTCTTCTGGTTTTCCTTCTTGCTCTGCTGTTTAGCACCAGTGACAGAAAGACAAAATGATAAACATCTGCCTAACATGAATTTGAACTGTAGCCAGCTTTGATTCTTGTCAACATTGATTTTAGTGCTTTAATTATAGCCCCAATCCACTGCTTTCTTTTGATCTTCTTTCTCGATATTTCTCTACCTTGATACACTGATGATGAGACAAATACTGTCTTAAGCACCAGCAAATGCTTCATTTGGGTTTCTGGCATCAAATAGCCTACTGACATGCATCAAAGGTATCACATGTCTCTCTGCTTCCCAATCATCAGTTCATATTTTGGTATATATTTACAGACTGGTCAATGTGGTTTTCAATTATCAGTCTGATACATTTTAGTATCAGAACATCATCTGGACCAAGTGTATTTTACTTCCTGTTGTTCTTTTACACAAAACAGCTGCTTTAATGGAAGAAGGAATGGTGCATAATTAAAACCTAACTAATGCAGTTCTAAAAAAATGATACATGGATATATATGTACTCAACCAAAGCATCTAATAGTGCCTGCATATGAAATATTCTTGTTCTGAAGATAGATTAATAGACCTTTAATCTATTTACTGCCAGTGTGCTCTCATATTTTACTGCATCTTTTAATAAGTAGCTATTAAACTTTTATCTGTGCACATGTTGACTATTTAGGTAGTTGATCCTTGAAAATGTCATAACTCTTGTTTATACACAGCTATATCACTTTTCCTCCTCTTTGTAGGCATGGAGACGCTGTAAATATCAAATTTGTATGCATTATCTTTGATCTGTATTGTTGCTGTTTAATATTAGACAGGAATTAGGAAACATTCCAACTTGTGCGAATACTGTGGTATGATTATACTATGAGAAACTTACTTATAGTTCACTTATTGCTTAAAAAAACCCAGCATCTGCTAAGTTGAACCAATGAACTGTGATGTTCCATTCTTTACCCCAAGACACTCAGCAGAGAAATGAGCTACATTCACTGTGTAGCGTCTTTGGAAAATGCTGACTTTTCCAATAACAGCAGTTGCATCTGTGTCATGTTAGTGTACACACACAAAATTTGATGTTGGTTGGTTTGTTTTTTGTTTTGGTTTGGTTTGTTTTAAAGTTTAATGATCTTTAAGATCTCTTTGAAAAAAAAAAAACTATATTAGGAAACTAGGCATTTGGAATATTCTGTATCTGAGTTTTGCAACACAGCAGCCTTTTAAATCCAGTCTGCTTGGTCTTCACCAAAGCACCTTCTGGAACTGAGGTAGCTGGAGGTTTTGCAGGGAGAGAAGAGAACATGTGTATTTGAGACATGGCTGCAAATTGTGTTCTCTTTACCTCCATGATTTCTGGTCCTCAAAACGCTATCTGTAGGTCTGTTGACAAAGTTTCTTTCTACAGATCTGCTTTCACGGTTTGTCACTATTATTTAGGAGTCCCTAAGTGTCCCAACTATTTGGGAGATACAGTATCAGGAAGCAGAGGAGGAATAGGGTTGGAAGGGAGCTGCTGAGCTGTTCTCAAAACTTGACTCCATCCCAGAGACGGAAAACTGATGCGATGGTGCATTTATTTGAGTGTTTCAAGCAAAGATGAACACGGATTCTCCATACAGCTGGACAGAATCACTTGCAAGCTTCAGAGATTTACCCAGCAGTGCTTTAGGAGGTTAACCTTTAGGAGGTTAATGCACTGGGTTTTTTATGGGCTTTCTGCACTGGAGCAGATTTTTCTTATGGAAGTATCCCCAGAAGAGAAAACACAATAACGCTAGCTCCTCAGCTTCCATAACTGCCTGCCATCAGCAACAAGTGAGAGGAACTGCAGGATGCAGTGATGATGGAGTAGTGAATTAGAAACATGTCAGACCTTGCATGGGAATTCTCTGTACTTCTCACTACCTGTGGTCTGGACAAACTGGATATTTCAGAATAGTCTTCCTACTATTCCTACTGTTTCAGGATTTTTTTTTTTCTTTTTTTTCCATGCATTTAAATGGTTCAGCAGTGAAGGAATTGTGAAAGCAAACATACTTAGCAAAGATTTTAAACCCAGTGGTAACTGCTTAAAGGACCAAAGCTTATCTTCAGAATCTCATAAATTCAAGTAGTAACTAAGAAAAACAAAACAAAACAAAACAAAATTTTAATCTGCAACCTCAGAAGCATTTTCATTCCACTCTTTTCCTGCATCTATACTTTGCAGTTGTTATAGATGTGGAATTTTAAATATATGTTTTTAGTGACATTTTTTATTTCAATACTTCCTTAGTCTTTTAACTATAAGGATGCTACTTTAAATTATTTTCCAGATATTGAAGTGTTTGGTTATGTACCTCATGCATGTTCTTAAGGCTTGTAAGTGCTCTGAATCTGGCCTTTTATCCCCCTTGTTCACAAAATTCACATGGCAAACTGACTGCTCAGCGAAGCTGCATATGTAGTATTCCTTGAATGTACTTCTGAAAAGAAATGCATAATTCTTTATGTCTGTGGTAAGAAACACGACTTCAAAAATAGTCTAAAGCCAAAGGGAATTTCAAACATGCACGCTTTAAAAAGTAATTATTTTCTTTTTAATTCATTTTTAAAGTGATCACATAGGATTCGAAACTGAAAATGTAGTCCAACTTAGCTGAACAGAGACTAAGAAATGCCAGATTTATAAATGAGGCATGCTTTTAAAAACATAACTGTAAAAGTATTAAATCGACAGAAATGTACAGAGACCAAGTCTGCAGAATAGATTCAAACTAGCCAAAGTACTTATGAAATATGAGATCAGCATCAGCATTGCTTTCAGGTCATAGGAGTAAAAAAAGTTAACTGGCTCTCTTTGTCTTACCAGGTGCCAACATAGGGAAAACAGGTGGGAATTTGAGATTTTGACTATGTCAAAGCATATAAGTTTAGGAGTTGATAGGTAAAATCATCCTTATGCACCAATTTTTATTGTCTTTCGCAGAATCATAGAACAGTTTGGGTTGGCAGGGATCCTAAATGTCATTCAGTTCCAACTTCCCTGCCATCAGCCAGGACACATTCCACTAGACCAGGTCGTTCAAGTCCTCATCCAACCTGGCCTTGAACTCCTCCAGGAAGAAGCCATCCACAACTTCCATGGACAACCTGTTCCAGTGTCTCACCACCCTCACTCTAAAGAATCTCAATACTCTCTTCCAGCTTAAATCCATTCCCTCTTGTCCTGCCACTACAAGTCCTTGCAAAAAGTCCCTCCCCAGTTTTCTCATAGGCACATTTCAGGTACTAGAAGGCCACTATAAGGAGTTGTTCAAAATTCCAAGAAATTTATTTTAGTTCAGAGTATTGGTCCTTTCAAAGGCCTCTGTAATTACTGATGTGCAAGACTACTCTTGGAGACGGCACACAACATCCTGAAAGAGCTAAATTTAGAGCAATGGTCTACCAGTGTGGGGCTGAACAGGAAGGAGTAAGAAATGTTTCAAGCTTGTGTTTCTTAAAATCAGTAAGACCTTAGGTCTGCATTTGTATCTCTTTGGATTTTATTATCATGGTATCACAGTATCACCAAGGCTGGAACAGACCTCAAAGATCATCAAGTCCAACCCCTTACCACAGACCTCAAGACTAGACCATGACACCAAGTGCCACGTCCAAACCTACCTTGAACACCTCCAGGGATGGTGACTCCACCACCTCCCTGGGCAGCCTCTTCCAGTAGTGAATTACTCTCTCAGTGAAGAACTTCCTCCTCACCTGAAACCTAAACCTCCCCACACCCAGAATGCTAATTGGATAATCCTAGTAGTTTATCTCTAAATTTTGCTCCTGTTCTGTGCAGAACTCCAACAGAACCTCTCCAAACTTGTCTTTTCAAGTCACCATTTTAATTAAGACTGTAAAGCTTTCGTAATTCGAAGGTTTAATTAAACTACTTCTATTTCATATATGTAACTTAAATTGAGATATGTACTATTTTAATTAAATATTTCCTATAAAATCACATTAATACTTATTGCAATGAATAATGACATATTTTAGTGTAGTGTCTAAATATCTGCACAAGAGTAGGACTGCACACAGTAATAACCCACCACTCACAGCCCAAACAGACAATAGAGTGGAAAGAGGAGCACAGAGTGACCAGAACAAGCACTGTAAACATCTTTTTTCAAACAAAATACTTTTAGAGGCCTGGAAGGAAGAAGGTAGTTACATGGAGCTGCTTTGCTGGCTGACTTCCAAAGAAACAAATAAAATATATGGGGAAGATGAAATGAAAATCAAATGTAGACAGAGTGCTTAATCTTTTCTTTTCTAGGAAAGATCAAAACTCTTTTCTCCCTAGCAACTGCTGAAATTACACAAATACATTGCTAATATTAGTGGCACACTACTTACACTACTTATAGGGAATTACTGCTTTGTCACAGGGGTAATATATTTTGTTGTTACTTTATTTTATTCATTAAAATAGTGTCTAAATAACCCAGCTAACAGTCTCCTCAATATTTGGGTTGTTTATAAACAAACTATTCTGTGTAACTGAACCAACTTATTCTATGTAGGCAAAAGGGAAGAAATAAGTAAATTCAGAAACTCAAAAATTACAGCAGGCACTTTTATTGTGTTATTTTGTTATCGTGTGGTTTTCCTACCAAAATGAATTACTTAGTGAAAGAAATACTTTGTACATAAGCATCTGCATGGAACACTGAGCTGGATGATCTTTTTAGGGTGGATAGTGAAGGTGTAACAAAGAAACATTCCTGTGTATTGTGTCAGTAAAAAGAAGGGTGGTAAATGCATACGGACCTTAAGATACTGAGTGAGTAGCTGATGTGAATCAATGGATTACACTCATTGTAAAATAGTGTGAAGCAACCTATGATTGGAAAAATAAGCTTGGCTGCATAAGACCACTCTCACTGATCATTATTAATCTGGGCCCAAGGAATGATGAACAGTTCTATGAAAACATCAGCTCAGCACTCAGGAGCCAAAAAGCAAATCGAATTGCAGGAATTATTCAGAAAGGAAGAGACCATGGAAGTGTGTGTCATCATTGTGCCTCTGTGTATCCACTGTGCCAGCATATCTTAAATATTTTATGTAGCTCTGGCTCCTTACTCCCACTCCCTTCATTTAAAGAAAGCCTATCTTAGAACTGGACAAGGTCCAGAGGGCATTAACAACCAACAGAATTAGAGAATGACTAGAGAAAAGATACTTAATGTGAAAGAAAGATGACTGAGGAAGTCTATAAACTCGTGGTAGGATAAACAGAAGGCCACTGCACATAATCTTTTCCAAGGCACCTTAGGAAGCCAGCAAGTAGCTGCTTCAAAACAAACAGAAGGAAATGGTTCTTCATAAAATGCACAAGGAAGCTGTTGGAACTCCTTGCCTCACTTAAAACCATATGCTGGAAGTTCGGTTACACGGTTTGAACTTGTGCAGTCATTCTTGTGTCCTCATGTGCCAGCACTATTTTACAGTGCTTGTAGGTGTACACATACTCTTCTTGTCACCAAGGATAGGATAAGGAATAGGAACGCAAACTTTCATAAATCCTGAAATAAATACTGAATTTAAAGTGAAAAATCAAAAGCTAAACTTGCTATTTAAGTGAAAAACCAGTGTCTGCTGAAATTAGAGCCTGAGCCAGCTATAGGTCCTGAAATTTCTTTTGTGTTTTGTAGTGCACTACCACTACTTTATACATCCCTCACACTCCACAGGCAGCAACTAGAAAGAGCAGAGTGACCAGGCTTTAGTGCATTTCATCACTGTCTCCCATGTCTGTGTACCACTAAAGGTACATCCAGGACTTAGAACCCAATTCAGTACACTACTAACTTTCCTGAGTGGTGTCTAATGGACCAGCTGCTTCTTCACTATAGCTGGAATCAGAAAGGAATCATCTAGAAGAAAGCTTGAAGGCAATAGTACTTAAAAGAAAGGCTCGAGAGCTTAACTGATTGTACATTCTCTGTGAATACTCTCAAAAGAGTAGCAGCAGTGAAAACAATGCTCTTGAATGCCTGCTAAGTGTTAAGGAAGAAAGCAACAGTTGGCAAAAGTCTTACTTGTAAGAATATTATTACTGAAGTCGATGAAACTAACTTGCACGAGTAACCATGACTCAAATGAGTAATCTGAATCAACAGTTTAGAACATTGCTGCTGAAAGTCAGACTCCTAAATGGTAAGGATAATTTATAAACTCCCTTGGCTATCCCAGCGTGTATCTAGATCCTAATGTGGGTACTACTGAACTCATACTGACTATTAAAAAATAGACTAGGCTCAGCTACTGTTTCTTACTTCTCCACAAACAAAAGGAGACATGGTTAGTCTCATTTTAAAATACAAAAGGTTTTATGGATGATATACTTATCACACAATGACTTGGTAATTCAACAAATCATAAAGATAGCTAAAATCCCTATAAACTAAAAGTATGTAAACAAACACCTATACTGGGTCCATCATAGCCTGGTGTCTTGCCTCTATGAATTCTGTCTCCTCCAACCATCCTTCATCCCTCCCAAATAAGAGTCCTGCCTGCCTAAGAGCTTTCACCCTGAGAACATGACATTTTAGAAATGGGAAAACTATCCTGGTTGAAACCAGGGCATTGTAATTAGATAAGTAGGCAGACAGACTGCAAAAGGGAAGAAACAATCTCAAAGCATAAAGGGGGAAGAGGAGAAGATTATAAAGCATAGAATTTGACATACTTGCTGATTTTCAGGTTTTCTGGTACATACAAATCACTTTTTTGAGTGAAAAATTGTTAAATTCAAGAAGATCTAAAGATAAGAGTGCTTTAATCATCTTGGGATTTCCACATGTTCTGAAGATTGCCATGTAGCTATGTCTACAAAAATACAATGTT
Organism: Ramphastos sulfuratus; assembly: GCA_013399055.1. Taxonomy (NCBI): domain Eukaryota; kingdom Metazoa; phylum Chordata; class Aves; order Piciformes; family Ramphastidae; genus Ramphastos; species Ramphastos sulfuratus. The sequence continues at coordinate 111,906 of WBNM01011291.1, read as the reverse complement.
ACATAGAACCAAAATTTCAAAATTAGATTTCCATATGTACTCATCTCAAGAAAGCACCTCCCAATCCTTCATGATGCTAACAGTTAACTGTAAACACATATTGAAACCATGAGGTGATTTTCCAAAACTATGGGCAACTGTAAGCATCAGGGAAGAATACATTTTGCTTTGGTTTATTTCCTTCTGTAGAAAAGAACATAAAGTATGAGAACTCCTTCTCAGTAAATACAGAGTATTTTTCATGTCATGGATTAAGTCAACTACTCTGTAGACAGGTTCAGAGACTAATTCTAATTCACTCTAATATGACTCTTACAGTTTTTAGGTAACTTGTCATACAAGCCAATTACTTCAGGCTGTCTATATACTTAAAACTGTCCCTCAGGGAACATTTGAAAATGGTTTTTTTTTTCCACTTTCCTGTGCTACAGCATTTTTTTCCCCCCAAATTTCTGTGTAGAAACAAGCCTAAAGCAGATGTAATTTTGACCTGGATATCTGTTTGGGGAATTCTAAATTATAAACTTTAAGGAGGAAAACACTGGTTTGTTGGGGTTTTTTTTTAAATGGACTGCTAGCTCGTGGTGGTGAGTGGTGATAAAACTTTGTCATGGACAGCTTCATAGGATCCAAAATGGAATTTCTACCTTTATTGTTTCCTAGAAGACCTGAAAACCAGATCCCTCTGGAGGATTTCATGAAATATCAGAGTCTCAGGTTCAAGATTTCTCCTCAATTATTTAAAGGAGTACATATGCGGGATAAATGAGAAACACCTTAAAATCATTAAATAGCACTTCAACAGCTAAATAGAGCTTAAAGGCATAGTTTTACATATTAGAATGACAGAGCAAGATCTCTGGTCTGCCCTTTCCTCCTATAAGTGATTCTGTGTGCAATACTCTCTCCTCAGACAGGGAGTATTTAGTTATGCAATCTAGTAGTTATAGAGAAAATTCTCCTGCTTTTGTTCCCATGATATATGGGAACTGGAGGTGTCATCCCACATGGCTTTGTAGAGTGGCAAAGTCACTTTTTGCTCAGATCTAGTGTTTTAGTTTTGGAGTCCCAAAGTCCATGAGAAACATTCTAAGAATGGGAACACTTCTAGATTATTTTCTTAAGTTGAAGCAAGGCAATTCAGTTAAGTTAGGAATGACTATAGCTGCTTTGTAAAATACAAGGGTTCTGTGGAAAGGATAGCTACAAAGGAGAGAAGAAATAATTCTTAGTTCAGTTACTTGCTAGTAAACCTGTTACTCTCAGTCATACTCTTCTGAAAAGGTTTCTAGCAAATTTTTAGAAATAAGCTTTTCACTATTCCTGAAGGAAATCTTGAAGTAGCTAAGTGGTAATGTTAGCGCAAAACACATTCTGTGAACTGTTTTTGCTGAAATATGAACATTTAAAACCTTTTCCCATGCTGGGTAGTGAGAGACATCTCTTTATATTTATTCAGACTTCATAGATATCACATGATAGGAATACATTCCAAAAGCTAAGATACAAGATTACTCTTTAACCATAGAACAAACCAACAGGAATTTTAATCAAGACAATATCCAATAATGACTGAATGTTTTTGGAGGGGATCCAGGGTACACATTTGGGAATTTTAATCTTGACTGCCTTTGAATTTTGTAAAAAATATTTTAAAGTTTGGGGAATATGCCACTCCAGCTGATTCCAGAAATGAGCCATCTAAGGTATTAAAGTGTTTCATCTGTTCAGACTTTGAATATTGCAAATCTGTTTCAGTAATTCATACCAGATAAGTTCACAACGAATGAGCCTAAGTGAAGAAACTTCTTTCCTTTAAAGTAGGACATCAAGACAGAAATGGAAGAAAGTATAACTAAGCCAGATATTTTTTTTTTAATCTTCCTCATATTTCAGAAAATATTAAGGCAGCTGCTTTTCCTAACTTCTCATCAGTTAATTTAAAACTGTTGAAACTTGGAGTGTTTGCAGCACTGTGACAAACCGAAATTTCTTACACTCTGTGATTCCATGTGGGTAGGGATGGATCTGTGTGTCTGCATATTTATTGTGATTGAAGTCTTCAGAAAATTTCAATCACTGTTTTATAAAAAGATCATGTTATCTTTAAAAAAAAAAAATCTGTTAATCTATCATGATTATGATTTATGCTCCAACCCACACGTGTATTTTATTTATATTTTTTTTTTTTACTGGAAGCAGATTACAGCAGGCTTTGCTGAGTTCTCTAAAATGCTGTTGTATGACTGGAATTTTGACAGTATTAGCCTACATATATTATCATAAAATTCTTGGTTTATCTGTCCTCCAGCTTCCACTCAGAGTAATTTTTTATATACAGCCAATTTAAAACAATTTAAGCAAATGAAACTATTGAAATTGCTCATTTTGGACTAGTGTGATGTCTCAGTTGAAATACCAATATAAATGAGAGATGAGATTTTAGGCAGAAGGAGATTTAGGCTCATTAAGATGTAAAAGAATGGGCATTTTAGGGAAATGCTAATCTTCCTTATCTAGGACCAACCAGTTTCCAGATATTTTAGGCCCTGTTTATGACAGTGACTACTACTTTAGTAGAAAAGTGGGAAAAGTGTTCACACATTTGTTTCTTGTTTGTATTGCTACAAATTCCTGATCCTTTATTTTCTTTCTGCAGCCAGTCACACAACTTAATCTCCTCTGTGCAGTGAAAGTTTAAATGCCTAATTCTGTAAGCTATAAAACAAACTAAGCACAGAAAGGAATTTACAGTATGTTAAAAGAATAGGAGAAGAGGCTAATAGAGTTGTATACATTTCAAGAATAGATATAATCAAGTGTGTACAATATAAAGCAGAAGGTTCATAATGATTGAAAAAGGAGAAGGGGGGGAAAAAAGCTATTTTGTAGTAGCTGCATGAACTCTGGCTGAACCTTGCTATTTGGCAGCCTCCAGTAAGGACAGCCTAAGATGAGGCATTAGGGTTTGAATCTGAGAAGCTGACATCAAGCAGACAGCAAGACATGATATCTTATTTTCCTGAGCTATGCTGACACAAATTGAACTCCACTTATTATTTTCTTATGCCAGTAAAGTTGCGTTTGGCATTTAAGCATTCTGCTTGCAGATGTTGGAGTGCTGGTTGTCTTAATTTAAATAATTTGCAGATTGTTTGGGAGTATTAAAAGATAGAGACTCATTCTTCATATGAGTCCAATTTTATAAGCTTTATTTTTTTTCCTGACCTTCTGCAAGGTAAGAATTTGATATTAAATCCGAGTAGCCCAAGGGTACAAAGTCAGTTTTCAGTGTTATTCAAAACTAGGAGTGCCTTTGAGCTGCTTAGCTGATTCAAATAAGAAGGAAAGGTAAAGATTTTTCACAATTATTTGAGCTGTGGAAAATGAAAGTGTTATTTATTTATCAGACAATGTAAATCAGAACAATAATACAAAGCATTATGAATAGCAAGTAGCTAATACTTCTAGCATATTCCTTATTCTTTAGGGGAATTTGCACCACGAGGATGATCCTATGAGGACAGGCTGAGAGAGTTGGGGTTGTTTAGTTTGGAGAAGTTGAGGCTCTGAGGAGATCTTACTGTGGCCTTCCAGTGTCTGAAGGGGGCCTACAAGAAAGCTGATGAGGGACTTGTGGACTTTTTAGGATGTTGGGTAGTGATAGGACCAGAGGGAATGGATCCAAGCTAGAGAAAGGTAGATTTAGACANGTCCTTCTTAAACTGAGGGGCCCAGAACTGGACACAGTACTCAAGGTGTGGCCTAACCAGTGCAGAGTACAGGGGGAGAATGACCTCCCTGCTCCTGCTGTCCACACTAATGATCTAACACTAACATGATCTAGTGGAAAGTGTCCAGGCCCATGGCAGGGAAGTTGGAACTAGATGATCCTTGAGGTCCCTTCCAATCCTGACAATTCTGAGATTCTGCAAATAACTTCTAGATATCCCTTTTCATAGCACTAAGTAGATAGGTGGACAATCATCATTACTTCTATACATATGATGCTTGAACTTTTTCAGTCGCTGCCATAGAGATGTTATAGCTAAGCTTTTCCTACAGAAGGGTCTTTCTCCTGTATGTTGCATTGCTTTTATTTACTTGTTTGCATTCCTAGACAAAACATTCTAGGAGAATGCTAGTGATTTTTTTTGAGAAGAGAATAAGATGTCAGTTTACATTACAACCCCCTAGGGTAAAGGGAGAGAATTCATAAAGGATTCTTAAAAAAATGTAGTGCTTTATAATGAAATGTATTTCATGTAATTTATGACTACACAGTTAGAGTGTAGTCTTTTTCTTCCATTTTTCCCGTGCTGTCTATAAATCCTTAATAATTGTCTAGGGGAAAAAATATTTTTATCTCTTATTAAGAAACAGTGCAACTTGTGTCATTTCACCAAAGGAGTTATTGTTGAGAAGTACATGGCCACGTTGTCAGATTATGCTAATGATCTAGCAAGGTGAGGCTGGAACTGAAGGCTAGGAGATCAGATGAAACCAGAGCTCCAGCAAAGGTGAGAGGTCTGCCAGCAGTATCAACAGGACAACCTCTAAGTAATGCCAGGGTCTTCTGCATGTCACTCCTTTTCCCACCTCTACAATTGGAAATAATTTCTATCCCTATTCATAAAAAGCTTTGAAAAATATTAGAGATTACTAATAGTGGGGATATTCAGAGGTATTTGTGACAAGAGACAAGTGAGCCTGCTCTTCTTTCAGACTTCATTCCCCACTGGAATGGGCTGCCCAGGGAGGTGGTGGAGTCACCATCCCTGGAGGTGTTCAAGGCACATTTGGATGTGGAACTTGGTGCCGTGGTCTAGTCTTGAGGTCTGTGGTAATGGGTTGGACTTGATGATCTTTGAGGTCTCTTCCAACCTTGGTGATACTGTGATACTGTGATAGTTAAATGTCACGTATAGACTGTCTATGCAGAATGATTTACCTGCCTTGCAGTGAGTTACTTATGAAAAATGTGAAAACACGTGTCAAACCATAATGTGTATCTTACCTAAAGCCATATTCTAGTGTGATATGATAGATTGCCCAGAAAGTCACTGAAAAAAATTTGTGTATCTGTTGGACTACCAGAGATTAATGGTAGCAATTAAGGGATACACGGACATTGCAGAGAAATTAAATCATTTCTTTGCCTTTGTCTTAACTGCAGAGAATGCTGGGTGACATATCTCTTCTTTTCTGGAAATAAAGATGAGGTACTGTCAGAGGCTGCAATATCAACAGAGGACATAGAGGAACAGAAGGAAAAAATTAGAGAACCTCTTGTTATTAAAATAGGAGAGTATTTTTCCAAGGGTTCCAAAGGCGCTTTAGAATGAAATGGTTGAACTGCTAAAAACCCTAAAATTCAGACTCATTAAAATCAACTACTGTGCTTGATCACCAGTGACTATCTTTAATAAGAGAGCTACAGATGATCCTGGGAATTGAACACCAATTTCTTTTCTTAATATCAAGGGTATTGTGAAACAAAAATAAATACATGAGAATCATAATAGAATAAAGATAGTGTCTACCTAGCAAAGAAAAACATACCTTCCTAATCTATTAGAGCTTTTCAGGCACATTGCTCAGAAAGAAAGAAAAAATAATTTAAAACATCTTTGACAATGTTCAGCAAAGGGACTGTTGAGAAGTAACCAAAGAAAAAGAGGTAAAATTATTTCAAAGATCAGACACTAGTGGCTCATCTCTACAAGATTTGCAAGCACCACACAGTGGGTTACTTCTTAACTTGTCTTGTGAGTGCCCCTAATAAACAATTTGTCAATGAATTAATGGATGTTTGACTTGAATGGAGAAGTGAGGAGTTAAGCAATCTGTTCAATAAATTAATCAATTGTTTCCATAAGCCTGGAGAAGTTATGGTAAGAAAAGGTCTTTCTATTTAATCAGGTACTAATTAATTCCTTGGATTTAGAGCACCAATATTAATTTAAAAGCAGACTGAGGAAGCAGAGATTTGTACCATTCTGAACTCCCCAGATTGGAAGCAAGATAAACTCTCCTGGAGCATATCACAGCTTTTACAGATTTCTTCTTCCAGCAGGACTTCCTCCACGCTAGTAATGGTTGAAAGGAGTTACAGCTAAACCCAAAATAGAAACACAGAAAACAGCTATGTTTTCTGCAGCAGAGATGAGCTTAACTGCAAACAAGCACACTAGACAGAGTCAGTTTATCTGGGCAATATATAGACAAAGTAAACCTGGTATAAAATACATTTCTTCCAGAACACCGAGACACATAGTCAGTGCTAGAATGTTGCTATTCCATTTCTTCATCTTGCATTAGTTAAAGTCATGCCAAAGTAAACCAAGTTGCAAACCTATTTAGTTGCAAGGCAAAGTAACTATAGGCTTTCTTAAATTTTATTCTGCCTTTTTACTTTTTTTTTTTTTTTAGCCTACATATGGCATACTTTGCAGTCATCTCTGGTCAAGCTTTCATATATAGCATGGAGCTAATTAATTACTTCTGTATTCAGTCATTTAGACTTCATGAATCAGTCATCTCCTCCTGAAAACTGCTCTGGTCTGGATCTTTAACTAGTGTAAATTAGCCCTGTGCCAAGAAGAAACTGAGGTGATACAATACTGTACAAAATTCAAGGACCTGGCACTGTGTTTCTGCGGCAGTATTACTACTCTGCCTTTTATAAATGCTGCAGGTCTTGAGGGTCATATAAAGTACATCACCTACAAAAAGAAATTTAATATTTTCTTCTTGTTTATGAAGGTTTTCCGTTTCATGTAGAAATCTTTCTATTGACCAAAGACAGTGCCCTGTCAATAGTGCAGTTTGGGTAATGATAATTTCTTTTAAGTGATTTGTGTTTCTACATTAGGAAATAATAGGGAAAATGTAGAAACTGAAATATCCTTTTTTTATTCACTAACATAATCTGTTTTTCTATAACCTCATAATCAACCTTTTTTTCTCCTTTTCCATTAGCCAAACTTTTTTTTCTCCTTTTCCAATAGCTAAACTCTACTTTAAGCCACGGGCTTTTATTCCTTAGAAGTCTTTAATGGCAGTTTACAGCTCCCTAAGCAGTGAAGTTAGACGGCATCTTTGTTGTACCTCTCAGGTGTATCGCACCAAGTACAGAAGCATGGCCATGTTGGTAGAGCTAGGCAAGAAAAACATAAATACAGAGGGAAGAAATTAAAAAGAGAGCCCCTGTGTATCCTCTCCTTTCCTTTAGACAAAAATACTGCAAGATGCTCTGGTACCTCTGTAAAACTGCGTACAAAAACTCTGATGTAGGGCTGTGTTCAAGCTCAGTCTCTGTTTACTTAGATTTCTAAATATCATTAAAAAAATCAAAGAGATGTAATCGTTACACGTTATAGTTTCTCTGTTAGTAAAGCCAAGTTACTGCCCTCTAAAAGCCCCTGCTTTCCCCCCAAGCCCAGGAGACTGTTGCAGGCATGAGGACCACAGCCCTCTGCTTCCTCCTCATCCCCAGGACAAGCTGCTCTTCCCACTGCCTGTTCAGCCTGTGTTACAGCTCAAGTGTGATCCCAGACTGAAAATAACCTCCGACATTTTGTTGTACTTTTCCTTGAGGCTCATCATCTCCAAAACCAATATTATTAGAGAATCCATTTTCCCTGGATGTTAGTGGTGATCTGCTGTGGCTTCAGACTTAACCCGAATGCCAGACATCTTTGTGGTAGGAGAGAATGTGAAGGTGGGATACAAAAAGGGACAGGCCTTTGCCAGAGGGATGTTTGTTTGTAGAATTAGGGATCACATTCCTCCCAAGGAACTTCCACACACAGCTAATAAGCTGCAGGAAATATTAATATTCAGTAAAAGACCATTGCTTCAGGGAGAGAACTGGAATTTTGAATAGCTATTGGTCCAAGTTCTGTCTTGCTGGACTCCACAGGCATTACTCAACTTAATCCAGGGAGGATTTCAGTCCACTGAGTTCAATTTAATACATAATATGATGCAGTGTTGGGGGTGGAGTTGAAAGCACGTTTATTTGGTGAATGTATCCTTGGGATGTCTCAGAGGGTTCAGAGAGTTTGAAGTCATAGAATCATAGAATCATAGAATGGTAAGGTTGGAAGGAGACCTCCAGCATTATTGTGACCACAGCTAAGACATCTTGACCTGTTTTTGTCCCCAAACACAGAGTGGAGCTCAAGAATTAAAAGCAGATAATGTGAGAGCTGAGGATTGATCCTGCATGGAGAACCTCAAAGAATTTGGTAATTAAATCCATATCATCTAAAGCAGAGGTGGCAAAAAGGGGACACACCCCCAAGTGCTGTGGTTGTGCAAAACTTAAACAAATTAGAGTGCCTAAAGGCGCCAAGGTGAGAAATTAGAGGACAACTAAAACTTTGTTTTCAGGATTAAACTTTATGGAAGGGGAAAACTTTATGGAGATTGAGTTCCAGAAACCTCAGTTACAGTGAGAGTCTCCTGATCCTGGAGCCAGACCAAAGTAAAGCTGAATCTGATGGGCACTGTTAAGCACAGTGCAGTACTTTGAAGTGAAATTTAGCAGGTGGGGTTTTTTTCCCTACTCTGTTATATTCCATCAACCTTATCCAGTTAAATAATCTTCCTCAAATCAGTGGGACAACCTTTGTGAAAAGGCAGGACTATTTATTCTACTGGTGGCACAGACCTTTCCTGACATATAATGGCAAAGAAACAGAGGATTTATGGCTGTAATATCATCTGACTTCTGTATCCAAAATTTAAAACACGAAGGATAAAATACGCTTTCTCTGCTGGAGAAAAAAAAAGGCAGAGGAATTACATTCTTGGCATATACGTTAGAAATGGCAGCACTGATGAGATTATATCTGTTATCTTCAAAATTGCTTTAAACCAGAAGCTTGGGTAACAAAGGACAGAAGTTACTTTCATATTAGCATATATGTCATGTTTAATCAATCAAAAGAGAACTGTAATTACTTTACTCTCTTCTTAGCTAACTTTAAAGAAAGGAAGTCATGAACCTATAAAGTAAATGTCATCCTGTTTAGATAGTTATAGTTTTATAGGTAATTTGTTGCAGATTTTATGCAGATAATTTATAATTATTTCCTTTCATGCTCATCTTTCAGCCTGAAGACCAGTTTTAACACAAACATAAGGACTGCAGATGCAAGTATCAATGAAACTACCTAATTTTTTTCCCTAAATTTGGTGCACACATTTGCAAGTTCATCAACCACTGTGCAGCTACTGAACTTGGCAGTAGTTTGAACTGCATGGGCAATATCAAAGTGAAAAATTAAGTGGTGGTAATAATTAATAGGCTTGCTTAGATGACCTGTGACTTTCAGGAGGTATTTGCATGAGTAGGAATTAATTTCTTCTCCCAGCCTGAGTCTTCAGAATCACTTTTCTTTGGATACTGCATGATAAGTGGTTTCCAGTATGTTGTGCTGCGCCCGTGAAGGAAATAAATTGCATAGTCAGTTGAGCAGGGAACTTTAGATTGTCAAATGTGTTGAACTGCACATACAGCAGCAAAATAACTGTGTTTGAAAACAGTCTCAGATTGCCACAGCTGCTTGCCTTTAACATGTTTCCCACCACAAAATAATCTGTGTTTTCTGCTCCATGGATAAAATCTCTGTGTTGGAAAAAAAACCTCTGAAGTAGTCCCAGGAAGCAAAACAGGAGTGTGTTTATACAAGACAAGATTTGCTACAATTGTTTGCTATCATTATAAGATAATCTAGGTTTTGTTTGCTCTTTAGAAATGTTTTCAGAGTTGAGAAGTAGAAAACCAGTATTCCTAAATATTTTTAAAATATTGAGCCAAAATGTGGATTTAATTTGTTCTGAGGATTGGCTGTCTGACTTTTGACCATCCTTTCTCTTCCAACTTGCAATAAATTCTGGAGAAATATATTATTTCATCACTTATCAAACTGGACTGATTAAAATATGCACCAGGGAAACACTTCCTAGTCATGAGAGATATTGATTAGACTCGAAAGCATTGTGTGTACTCTATGCTGCTAAGGCATCCAACTTATACAAGTTAAATAATCCCATGGGGGTCTGTCTAATGATTTTATAGAATCACAGAATGATAGAGGTTGGAAGGCACCTCTGGAGATGATCTAGCCCAATACCCCCTGCCAGGGCAGGTTCACCTAAAGCAAATTGCATCCAAGCAGGATTTGAACAACTCCATTGCCTCTCTGGGCAGATCCTTCGTAGTTGGTCTTTCAGAGTTGATTTTCTCTTTTTTTAGTTAAGGGGCAAATATCAACACAAATCTAACAGCCTGTAAGTCATTTTTCTGTCAAAAGCAACCTACACTATCCACCTGCCTCTGGTTTCCTGGTCTGAAGTACTAAGTAGCCATTTATATCTGGGTTGATTAGGGAAACACGAATCTGGAATGAAGCTTCAACTTCTGTTTCTGGATCCGTAGGGAAAAATGCTTAACCAGCTTTAACCTCTCTGCAACAGCTCCCTTCAGGCTGTTATGAAACATGAATTCATCTGACCTCTTCAAGGTCTATTTATATCTTCCTGTCTGGGAGATCCAGTCATTCCTTCCTTCAGCCTGCTGCAGACAAATGAATATCTCATGCTACTGTCATATAAAAAGCTACTTAAAACATTTCAAAGCCAAAAGGATTGCTAGTTTATACTCTTTGAAAAATCAACACAGTGGCTAAACAGCTCCATAATACACAAGCCTTCTGCTGCTTATATTTCTTTCCAGCTCTGAGGTGGTGTGTTCTGTATTTTTTTTCTTTTTGACCAGTATGTTATCTCAGTTAACAGTATTTTTCATTTCTATAGTAGTAAGGATTAACTTGTTCAGCCAGAAGACACTTGAGCTGCTGTCCAGTTCACTACATTTACAGGACTCATGTGTCAAACATGCTAAATATTCTGAAGTCCAAGAGCAGGATGCAATACCTGGGAGTCCAACATACATGTGCCACAGGTCTGGTGACCAAACACAAGAAACCAATATTGGCAACACAGAAAACGGTCATGGCCCTATCTGCTGATTGCCAAACAGCAGACTGCTCCCAGATACACGGCTGGACAGTGATGATGTAGGTTTGGGCCTTAAACCAGCACACATGATCATGCTCCAACCTTGACAGTAGGAACCAGGAGAGGTGATTCCTGTGCCTGACTCTGTTACTGGCCATTTTTTGTTGCTCCTCTCCAGTCTTCTGCATCACCTTGACATCAAGCCCAAGCTCCAGGTGCTCAGCAGTTCTGCAAGGTGGACATAAGCTGTTTTGCTGGATGGAGGTAATTAAAACTGATGTTAATCTGTGTATTAATGTGCTGGACAAGAGACATGATGGATGCCTTAACATGATGATAGCAAAACAGGAATAAAAGCAAGGGGTAGGATAAAGATAAAAGGTAGGAGTAAAGGATGCTCCTGTTACAGGAAGATGAGCATGCTGAATGTGTGGGAAGGTCCTTCCTTTCCTATCTTTAGGGATAAATCTATCATTCAGTGGTGCCCAATGACAAGACGAGAGATAACGGGCACAAACTTCGACATAGGAAATTCCATCTAAAGATGAGGAGGAATTTCTTTGCTTTGAGAGTGGTGGAGCACTGGAATGGGCTGTCCAGTGGCCCCAGGTCCTTTTCCCCTTCCCTGCTCTCCAGTAGGTCAGTCCCCAACCTATATTGAAACATGGGGTTATTCTTTCCCAGGTGCAAGACTCTTAACACCTGCCCTTGTGAGATAAAAACAGGATAGAAAAAAATAAAGGATAGTGTTAAGAAGGAACAAAGAAAGTGAAGAAAGTTATCAAAAGAAAACTCAGAGGCATGGGGAAAAAGGCAGAGAGGAGAAGGAGAGTGAAAGTTCTAGATGATGAGATAGGAAGAGGTACTGTAAACCAATAAAGTCCTGATGGAGCCAACTCCTCAGGCCTCCAACTGCTCCCAGACCTCTCAGCCACCCTGACTGCCAGGGGTCTATAGAACTCCTTGTTTTTTTCTCCCCTTTCTGTCAATAGTGTATCACTGGTGTTAAAGAGCATTCGGCAGCTATAAAAAAAGAAACCAAAAAACTATGAAGTTCAAGAAAAGTCAAAGTTTGAGGGACAAAAAGAGCTAGCTAAAAAGAACTAACAAAATTAGCAGCAAAAAATACTAAATAATCAAGGATTCTGAAGTCATACAAATACTTGGGCCAAGCATGCAAATAAAGCTCATATCAATTAATTATACATCCAGTATAATCCCATATATACATTTAATTCAGGTGCAGTGACATCATTTTCTCCTTGCAACTTATTTTTATGTAACATCAGTGTCTTGTTAAAATCTAAGTTGTACCTTAAAACAAAGCCATTGACTCTAATTAGTGGATTATTAATTATGTATAGTGTAGATTTTAGCAATGCAAGAAGCATTATTTGAGTATAGGAAGTATTTCAAATACTTTTTTATGGTTTTTTTTCTCTTTTGTCTTTTGTTTGCTTGTTTGTTTGGTTTGGGTTTTTTTTTTTTGTTTGTTTATTTGTTTCATGTTATGGTATTTTGACTAGGGTAGCTTATGGAATTAGTCTAAAATTTTACCCCTTTCCCACCCTATAAATCTACACATTTTTATATTTTCTATAATTTCTTTGGGGGCTGTTTCCTTTGTAACATATGAGAATATTTTAATTTGGTTTTCTCTCCATTCCAATCATTTGGGGTTAAATTTTCTCTAATAGCCTAATCCCAGTCCAAATATGTTTAATGAGAAAACTCCAATGTGATAAAATGGAACTACATTTTCGCTCTTTAGCCTGCACAGCAGACTTTTCTGGCATAATTGTGTCGTTCAAGGGTAGAATGAGGTGTGATCTGTGACTGGCATAAGCAAAGGCTTTCAATGTCGTTTGCAAGTAAACTGGCAAAAGTACATTGTTGCAGTTTACACTTCCCTTTGGTACACTTGAGAAAAGTTACAGCTTCGAGAGTAAGTTTTGGTCCTATTAGCTGCTTTTCCAGTATAATAGGAGTATATTTCTCTTCCAGCAAGGCCTTCCAAGCATGAGCCTGAACTGAGTTACACTCATGTAAATTGACCACTGTAGTGGTGCCGCAAAGGTCGTGTTTGCTCTTGGTGTATGCCAGTTAGCTGAAGTGTTGGCTGCTGCAAGTCCCTGTGCCCTCTGAGTGAAAGCAAGTCTCGTGCCCTTCAGCCAGGCTGCTGTAGCCCTCACTTGAGAAGATGCAATGTTCAGCAGACAGCCATGCTCCCAAAATGTACAGCCAAAGCATTCCAAGTGACAAACTCCTACAGGCATACCCATCTCACGTGCTTTCTGTTATGCTTCTTTCTTTGATCTCTTCTGCATGCAACAGAGAAAGAGATCAAAGAAAAACTGAGCTCTACCTCTTATCTCTGTGCTTCTGTCTTTTCTTTTCTTTTTCCTCTATACTTCTAACAATTGTGGGGAAAGCAAGACACAGAGGGAGCTCCTCTGTAGCAACCCCAGTCTCTTCTGACCCCAGCCCCAATTGCTGCAAGAAGGTTCTTGCACTGTTGCTTGAAACTGTTGACCACTGAAAAACTCTAGAGGTGGTAAAAGCTAAATTTTGTGGTTTCGTGGTTTAGCTTCACAGGAGAATTATCTCAATTCTTATGAAGGAGACAAGGGTCCAAGAAAGCATTTAATAATGTTGTGGGCAGTTCCTTCTAAAAAGGACTTCATACCCTTAAATGTCTTGCTGATTTAGCTAGCGTGCAACCAGTACTTTTCTAGAATAATAACCTCTGAGCTAATAGTATTGAACTTACCCAAAAAAAGCATAAAATACAATCATGCTGAACAGCAGCTGTTCTGTGACAGCTGGAGGAGACCTAACCAAAGCCAAATCACTTCAGATTCATCAAAGTCAAAAATGTTTTGCCCTTAACTCTTATGCTTTACACATCTTTTCATATGTCTTTTCTCATTACCCACATGGAAGAAACATTACTATAATGTTCTCATCTACATGGTTTTGATCTTTCCATAATTCCCAAGTGAAACAAACAAATCTGGAACTTCAAAAAACAAAAGCTCGTAAAGTCTGTTTTCTGTTCTATGGTTCTGTACACTCATGAGACTGATGCTCACTTCAGTTTTCTTAGGACTGTGACTATTTGAACTTTATATATTTTCCCTAAAGCCCACTGACTTAAAGAGTGTGTATTTGGACTTTCCTCTATGTGAGTCTATACTAGCATCTTAGTTCTGGTCTGGAGCATGCTTTGGGAGCAAATCTGTTTGTCCTTACCTACTGTGTTTCAGATCATAGTGTGGAGCAGTCCCAAGGATAAAAACTGGATTTCTTTCAGCAGGAGGATGTGATCCAGGAGACTGAGAACACTGCAACCATGAACTGCTGTGTCATCCAAGTGCTGGTGGATGTTCAGGTCACAGAAATTGCGCAAAACAAAACCTCTCAGACGCCTGGTATGGAACAATCATTTCTCTCTCCGTAACAGCTCCTATTGCTCTACAATGCTTGCAATAACAGCTGAGAGCCCCTGTACACTTTGAGAGACTTAGTTCCTGCTCAGCATCAGAGCATCATTTCTGAGTATGTCAGCTTCTCTCTGAATATGCTGGATTCTGCATTTTGATATTAATGACTGACCCTGCTTTGAGTTTATTTAATGGTTCTGGGTTCATTAGGTCAAATTCCAGATAAAGAGCTGCATAAAGATACACCTTTTTGAGGAATAAATTAGCCAGCACATTAAAATAAATAAATAAAAGCCACATTTCTTTAAACTAGTGAAGGCTCCAAAATAAAACCTCACCACCTTTCCAACCACATGAATAAGCTTGTAAAAGAAGTCTGCTCGTTGAAGAGCTGGGATACACATATTAACAGAGCTTCTCCCTCTCCAGTGTACTGCTTTCATACTTTCAGTAGCAAATGAACTGAGACTTCAAATGAATGAGCTGTTTAATAATATGTCTCCCCTTGTACCTGCATACATTGACGGCTATCGGTGGAGTTCCTTAGCCAGAGTTTCAGTAGCACTGATTCTTGTACCATGATTATTTTCATTAGTAATGCATTTGAAAGCACTACCAATCTACCAATGCTACCACTCAGTACAGCAATTCATGCAAAGCCTCAGGGACCCTTGTTTATCTACCTCACTGTTCTTCAGAGCAAACAAGCATCATGTGTAATTCTACCAGCCTTATTTATCTTGATTTATGCAATTATGCATATGGTGCTAATTCTTGCCTTCAGCTGTGCTTGTTCAAATTACAAACCCTTTCTTTAAAAATGCAATTGTACTTTTGGAGATTGATCTTTTTAATTCCATGTTTACATCCATTTTCATGCTGCTCAGTTGACTTCTTTTTTATATTTCTGGAGCAGGAGCTCTTGCTATCGCAGGCGTGAGGCATATACATACACGCCTTGAATCTATCTTGCTATCACTGTCTGTCTTTTAATATTCTTCCTGAATTTTTTAATCTGAAATATGAATAACAATTTAATGCCTTCTTGAGGGGGAGAAGGGCTTCCATAAAAAATATCATATAATATGAGTTGCATGGCAAAAGGATTTGTGATTTGAATTATTACTGAACCTCACTGACTATCCTTTCACAATCATTTGCATTTATAGTGCTATAGGAATGGGGTCTTTATAGAGCAGCTACGGTGTCAGAACCCTGTGGTTTTTGGCTGTGGGCTTCTACAGCAAAGCTGTTTGTGGAAGTCAAAATGCTGGACTAGTTCAGCCTGAGAACATTAAAGATGGTTCCTCAAAAGTATGCTGACAGACCTCATCAGTCTCTTTTTTTTTGTCTTTCAAAGAGAAACGCATGTTTCTCCTTCATATCTGCTTGCAGTTTGCTAACCAGGACATGTAAATGCTAGTCCTAGCTGGTCAGATCCTTCAGCCAGTTCTGTTTCTCTGTCTAAGCTTAGGTACAACTAGGGCAGCTGCATGTGTTATGCTTCAGTTTCAGTCTCTCAGGTAATGAAGTATTTGTGGTCTAATTGCAAGAGCAGCTGGGACAATGAGTCCTCTGCCACTCTTCTAACTTCTCCACGGCCTGTGTGTTCACCCTGTTGTTAATTCAGTTCCTGAGAAGTTCAGTGACAAAACTCTTGGAGCTCATGCAGGGAGACATCCACAATTACCTCATTGTTTCAAGTGGATGTAGGTCCTCAGATGATTGCCTTATGGAGTAATTCCAACTCCACATCTCCTCATCCTCCCTTTCTCCATCCAATAATCATGTTGACATCTTAGCTATGGGTTTGCATTTACAGCTTAGATTAAATTAATTACTTTCCATTTCTTAGATGACTTTTTATTGTCACTGCAATTTTTAACATAGTCTGTAAGAGTGATCTAGACCTTTTGTACCTGTGCATACAGATTGTGTTGTTTTTTTATTGAAATATCTGTCATTTAAATAACCCAGATCAGCCCCCTATAGCACAAAAATTCCTATATTCTCTCTCATGAACCAGACATCTGGCAGACACATTCATAATGAACACATCTGGAAAGATCTCCAAGTTCCTCACCTGAAAGATGCTGGTGTGCAACTTGGCAATACTGGGAAGTAGATCATTAGAGTGAAGGACAACAAGGACAGGATTTTTTTTTTTTTTAATTTTAATTCGAACCACTAATTAGACTTTTTAATATATATATATTATATATATATGAAAAGTAAATACTGGGAATTTACTCAGAAGAGTGAGGGCTAGTGTTCAGTTTTGGATTAGAGTTAGGATTAGGGGAGAAATTTAATGAAATGCAAGGACAGCTACAGAATCCTGTATCTGGGAAAGAACAACCCCATGAACAAGGTCTGTCCCCCACAGGACTGACCTGTTGGAGAGCGGTGCAGGAGAAAGTGACCTGAGGGTTCTGATGGACAGGAGGATGACCATGGGCCAGCAATGTGCCCTTGTGGCCAAGACATCAATGGCATTCTGGGGTGTATTAGAATGATCGTCATTAGTAGGTCAAAAGAGCTTCTCCTCACCCTCTATTCTGCTCTGCTGAGGCCACATGTGGAATATTGTATCCTATTCTGGGCCTCTCAGTTCAAGAAGGACCTCAGGACTGCTTGAAAGAGTCCAGCACAGACACAGCCATGTAGATGATCGAGAGAGTGGAACAGGTCATGAGGAAAGGCTGAGGGAGTTGGGGCTCTTTAACCTGGAGAAGAGGAGACTGAGAGGTGACCTCATTAATGTTTATAAAGATTTGAAGGGCAAATGTCAGGAGGACCAAGCCAGGCTCATCTTACTGATGTCCAATGATAAGACAAGGGGCAACAAGTGCAAGCCAGAGCATAAACATAAGAAAAAAAAAAAATTTCTCCGTGAGGGTGATAGAATTGGAACAGGTTGACCAGAGAGATGTGGAGTCTCCTTACCTGGAAACATTCAAAACCCTCATGAATGCATGAGATGTGACCTACTACAGGTGATCCTGCTCTGGCAAGGGGCACTAGATGATCTTTTGAGGTCCCTTCCAACCCCTAACATTCTGTGTGATTCTCTGTGTGCGATTCTCTGTTTTTCCAATATTCTTTTTTTTTCTCATATTTCTTTTACATTTTTTGATGAAATATTTTGGTGAAATACAATTTTTTTAATGTGAATGAGATAAATTGGAAAATTTTTAGAAATTCAGATAATGATCAGTATTGCTTAAGAAAAAGCTTCTTCAGCCTCAGTAGAAACATGCCCAGAACATGATAATTGTACACTTTTGCCTGTGTGTACACTAGGACCTGCCTATTAACTGATCTTTGGCTTCTTTAATATGGGCATCTTGGTATAGACTGTACAAGTGGACTTGATTCTATTTAATTAGAATGTAAGAGAGGACTACATCAATTCAGACTCAGTGAAAGAGATCTTACTTTCATTTTAACATTTCTTGAGCTGCCTCACGGATCCATCGTGCTAGATGCTGCACAACTACAAAAACATGCATTTTTCTTGCAGAAAGCCTTGGATCTAGCTTTACTTTTGGGGCCAAGGTCAGAGAAATAAGATTTGATGTGAGTATCTCTTGTGCAGCTGGCAGCCTGATCCCCAGGAAGGTCATCAACCATTTAGGGAGCCGTCTATATCGTCCCTCGCTCCATTCTTTAGTGACAGCAAGTCTCAAAGTTGTGAGAAGGAGGACTTATCTTCCATCTCTAGTGTCTCATATGTTCTCTCCTTCTTCCTTTCTACCTGTATTCTAGGACAGGTATCTCTTGCACTGGGATAGCAGAAAGAAGAACCATTAGTTTATTGGGGGTTTTGGAAGGGACAGAAGATTTTTCCTTCTTCTCTGTTTTTCCACCAACCTAATTGCAGAGCAAATCCCCTTTCAGGAAACAACAAAAGGGTTTGCATCTTTACTCTTATGAGTAGCTCAGCTGAAGCCAACACAGGCAGGACTTACACATGCATAAGTGTTCACAGGATTGAGAAGGATAACGACAAAAAGCAGACAAAGCAAAGGAGAGCGAGTTAGATGTACAAGCGCAGTGGTCAGGGTGATGATAGGCACACATGTTGTTAGTTCCTTTCCCCCTCCCTCCTGCCAACCACTAAAACAAGCAACATATGATAGGAGGAGGAGAGGGGTGAAAATCTGAATCTGTTTTTGGGAAAAAAATCCACTCATCTGTAATAGATTCATATTTCATAAGTCTTGTTTGGGCTTCATTTACACCCTCAGAATTAATTTCTCCCTGTTATGGAGCCCTGTGGCCACTCTTGCTCCACTTCAGTGGAACGGAGGGAAGTGGCAATAATCTGAACCGCAGTGCAGTCTCCTCACTTAGGGATGGAGAAATATTTCTTTTGGCAAGCAGACATATGTCTGTGCTCCAAGGTCTTCAGTGTGCTTAATGAGGATGGTTAAGTGATGATGGCCTAAACTTGAATTTTGTGAGATACCTCAACTTTCTGGTAAGCATTTCTCAGAATTGGAGCAAAAGCAAATATGTTTTAAATTTCCAGTTGATAATGAATTCTGAAAAGGATCAGTTTTAGTCAATTTTAATTTGTTAAATTTTGATTTAACAATTTTACTTTACTTCCTACATCATCTGTAAAGCTTTCCAGAAAAGGAAAGCTGCTGAGATGCTACATCTTATATAATATCATTGAAATCTTCCATTTTTTTAAACTTAATTATTCCTAAAGGATGTTCTTGTTCACTATCAATAAAAAAACATCTTCATATCATTTCCTGGATCAAAGTCTCTCTTGTTTTGTAATAAAGCAGGATAGGAATGTGTACTAGAGTTCACAGAGAAGTGAAGTTTCTCTTTACACTTACAGAGTATAGATTTAGTACACAATTTCTGGAGTGAGAGAACATTTAAATTTTAAAAGCTTTACTCTGAAGCAAGCCTTCAAGCACAGATGTAAATAATTCAAAACTCAAAGGCCTCCAATGTGCCATCATAGTTTCTCATGTGCCTAGAATTGGTATAGGTAGACATGAAAGCAGATATTAAGTGGCTCTACCCACAGCAGCATTACAGTGAAGCTAAACGGTTGTAGGTGAGTCATGGAAATTCCCTGTCTCATTGTCTGTAAAATGGGAATAAGCTATTCATTTCCCTGGAATGCTGTGATCCTCAAATAACGGATGATGTGAACATCTCTGTTGAAATACTGCATCATTAATTTTCCATTTCTCTTTTGCCAGTGTTTGAAGACATTTAGATCTATGACTAGATTTCAGACTTTAAAGCTACCAGGACTACTGCAATACCTGTTTTCAATTTGAAAAAAATATCTGCTCTCCTACCTTCTTTCAAAACATATGCAACATAAGCCTCAAATTTATTCTTGCAAAAGTAATTGATTATGTTTCCTGTGCTTTGCTTCTCCAAGTAATATCATACAGCATTCAATAATTAATCCAAACACAAGAAGACTGCCCATTGTGTTTTGGAAGCAGATTCCTGGGTGTTGTTGAAATGCTGGCCTTGAGTCTCTACTACTTTGTAACCCGCCCAGCCAACACTCCTGATCTTGAAAAAAAAAAAAAAAAAAAGAGGCAGAATTCAGAACTGAAAGCCTTTCACAACAGTTTTGTACAAATGTTAGGGAGCATATAGTGAGCATACAGTGAGCACAGTTCTGGAACTGCTGAGTTTCTGCAGTCTTTGCTCCAATTTTAGACATTCGTAAGTGCTCCTTTCAATCTGAAATTATATTAAGAGGAATTGTTAGAGAGTTGGTGGACTTCTTCTAAACTTTTTCCTCCTATCAAGCAAAATTCAATTGACCAAAGATTGATGATAAAAATGAAAGTAGAGGCATATATATTTTAAATGGATAGGTCGAGGCATCCATGGTTTATCTACTTTCCCAACAGATAACACTCTAATAATCTTCAAGGTTTCCTTTGAGCAAAGCTCTTCACACACTATAAACGGGCAAATATTAATGAAACACATCATCATAGGAATGTCCATATCATCACTTTTGTTTAAAAGCTGTCCACAGCAATAAACTCAGCATAACCTTTTTTGCCCCTCAGATTTCTACAGAGATTTCTACAGATCCACCTGGCAAAGAGTTAAGTGCAGACCATAGCTACGCAATGCAGCCTGTACATGTCAGCATCTTTTCTCTGTGTGTGTGTGTGTGTGTCTGTGTCTGAGTGCATGTTTTAAAGACCTTGCCTAATCACACCTCACTTATTTTTAAGTAGAACATGTGGTTTAACTTTGCACCCACTTTTCTAGTAGAAGACTAAATGTTAACACCCAGGGGCACCTGTCTTAGATTAGTGACTATTTTACTACGAATGATGGAACCAAACTGATGGGATTATAGTTGGTTCAGAAACAGAAAATTGAGTCAAATAGGCTTTTGCCTGAAGCTCATTTACTTATTTCAAAATACAGAAGATGACACTAAAAACAACGAGAAAAATGTGTCTATAATGCTGTAGTTAAAAAACATCTGACAAGTTTTGCTGACATGTTTTCTGTGTGGAAGGACCTGAAAATCTCATGTCCACTTGACAAGAGCATTTTTGTCATTCCACAGTGGCAAAACAAGTGCAAAATGTGAAGCGGTCTGCACATATGGCCTTAGAGGGCACTGAGGTTTGGTGAGGGTCAACTTTTTTGGGATCTGGGTAAATTTCATGGTCCCAGCTGTCCAGATGATTTGCAGAGGACACCAATATACTGAAGCAACCTGCTGTGAATCTTCATCCAAGCAGGTTAATGCATGGCAGGCACCCTGTATGGTTCTCAACAACTTCACAAAACTAAAACAAACTTTCGCCAACACTTAGCCACCTTGAGATTTCCTCTTCTGATTGTCTCGCTGGCTAGACACAAATTCTAAAATTGTCCTCTGCTAATTTAAAATGTCCTCCTTTCATATATAAGTATTAATTCTCAATGGTATTAATGAGGAAAGAATTATATTTTTATGAATAGTGTGTTCTTTGGATGCTGAACTAGCAATCCAAGTACTGAGGTACTGCCACGGTTACATTTGATTTTTTTTAACAACCATAATATTAGAGACAACAATTTCCTTTTTGCTGCTTTCAACCACTGCCCAAATATACAGATGTATGTATAGTTATATGTACGCATCCATAGCAGGGCACACAGGGGCATACACATATGTGTGTTATTACTTTACACTTGGACTGTTAATTCCCTTTTATCTCTATATGTGCCTCATGAATTATTTTTCACTTATCTGTCATCTACCTCTGCCTATCAATACTCCTTTTTGTTCGATTAGTGTTGGATGCTGCTTTGAAGTAAATATATGGAGGGGAAAGAAGGAAAAACAAAGTGGAATTAATACAAGTCAACTGGTTGCTTAATTCCTTCACATTGCCTGTTGTTCTGCTCACTTTCCCAGAGTGTTTTTGTGGTGTCAAATACTGCAGTAAGGTTTTGTTGCTGTTTTGGAATGTGCACCACATCGTTGCTGTAATATTGTTGCTATCATTAGTTCAAACTTCCATTTTGGATGTCCTTGCTAACACAAATGGAAGTAATTTAGAAGGCAACTCACAAATAACTTATTTTCTGTATTTTGCTATTATCACATAATTGCAGATTTGCAGACATGAATGGAACAGCACCATCACACTCCTGTCCCTATTAACCTCCTAGTCAAGAGTATTTCACTCTAAAAAAATGGTACCATTAGCTTTCATATTCAATTACCCAAGCACAGGCTATCTTCCTGGCATAGGAAAGCTCACTATTTGATTGCAGGGACACAGAAAATTAAGATGCAAATGATCAGCACAAAATTTGGCATTTTTAACCACAATGCTGCACCTTACACAGTTTAGAATAATATAGTCACCCTGGGAGATATTCAAATATTTTGCCCTCTTTCTCAGCACACAACATTGTGGGGCTCTTGTTGATGAGCTGGCAGACACAACCCCCCTAGTGAATGAGAAAGGATAGAGGCTTCTACCAACTAAATTCCTGACACCCACCTCTCACTACCACTCTTCCAGCTGCCTCACCCCTTCATCACACTGCAGCAAAGCCTCCACAGCACCAGCAGAGAAGTGGCCTTTTACCCTTATTCTTCCTGCTGCTTCACCACACCTCTCTGTGCATGGCTGCAGTGCCTGACTCAGGGAGAAGTCAGTGTGAAACCATTCCTCACACACACTTCAGGCTATTTTGCACTGATGAAAAATACTGCATTAGGCTGCTTAAGCAACACACTAGTCGTATTTTGCATCTTCAGGCATGACCCTTCTCAAAAGCATAGGAACTGAAATGATGCTTTATTGATTGCAGCTCTTTGGGGGGGGGAAGTCACGAATAGAGTATGAATGACAATAAATATAGTAGGGAAATTGTGAATTATTAGGGACATCAGGTTTCCAGCAGATGTTTTTTTTCCCATAGCAGAAGATAATTTAACAAGTCTGCTTACAGATGGCTTTGGAGCCCCACAAAGCTGAGTCAGCAAGCCGAGTTTTGTGGGGCCAAATCTTCTCTTATCCTCCAGCATTGTCCATACAAGTAATCTTTAATGGTTTGAGAGAGAGCCTGAATTTGTGCTTAGCACCCTAACAGAAAGTGTGTGGTGGCATCATGCAGGAGATGCTGAGGAAAGTGGTTATGCTGGTAAATGTAAGATGCTAGTTTCTTCCTTCTGGGGACAGGCTCCTATTTCTTTGTGAAAACAACTTGTGTGTTGAACAGAGGAGTGGGAGTTGCATTTGCAATAAGATGGTTGCCCTGCAGCTGTGAAACCTGCAGGTGCATAAATCTCTAGCATTTATGATAAAATCTGTGCCGTGGATGTTTTCTTATCACAGCGGATCAGAGGGAGAAAGAGAAAAGGCTGAGGAAGGCTGCTGACAGGTTTGAGCTGCTTGGGAACACTGGCCACTATTTAAAGAAAGCATCCGAGTCCTGCTCTCCCTTGAGCTGGTAATAATTGTGCCTTTTGCTTCCATGGGAATATTCACAGGCCTTTGGCTGGCAAATGTTTGCATATAGCCCAAATCAAGTCATTAGTTGCCATGTGTCCAACCTGTATTTTAAGACCCTCCAGCTGAAAAGTCCATTTGCATATTTATCCCAGCCAGGAACATGGTAATTAAGTCTATGGTGTTGTACACAACCCCGAGGAAAGTCTGCAATTCAATAGTTCAGAAAGACTCCTGCTGATTTCAATGGGGCTTGGAACAGTCACAAACTCAGAGGGTGTTTACTGGATTTCAGACAACCCCAGTATCTACAATAACGATTAAATTAACACTTCAAATTATCAACGCCTCCATGATGTGAAAATACCAGCTCCACATTTTAGATCAGAGAAAAAGCATTACAAAAGAGATGAAGTTTAGTCTTTGACGTGATCTGCTCCCTATCGCTATACAACATACGAGTACATCCAGCATTTGTGCTTGTCTCGACTCCCAGCAATGCAGATCATCCCTGTCCACAGAGGAGTGGGAGAGCAATGAGATAGGCTTGGATTTGAATAATGTGCAAGGCTGTCAGCACAGCAGGTAGGGAAAAATGATTACGCTGGAGTTAAACACAAAGGCTTTAGGTCGCCACTAAAAGACAACCTTGTTGAAAACAAACAAACAGCTATAGCAGCAGGACACTTGAAAGGTAGATAACACTTCCATGTGGGGGAAAAAAAGCTGTGGGAGAAAAAAGATACTTAGCAGAAGTGAAAATCCTTAACTATGGTTTATGGAGGCAGGCCAAAAGCAGTTCCTCCATCTGGAGTTTTACTTTGTTAAACAATATATAAAAATCTTTACTGTGATTCATTAAAACAAACGAACAATCAAACAACAATAACCAAAAAAAACCCCAACAAAACCCAAAAAACAGAATGAGCTGAAGTTTTAACTGCACCCATGATTGTAATTGGGATTTCTTTCTGCAAAAAGGCTGACTCATCTTCAATTGGCTATGTTTGCATTTTCAGAGACCAATACTTAGCCACTATAAATGTCCAGAGTCCTTTCATTTCAGTAGAGGTGTACATTGTCTAAGGCTGTCCACTTCCACAGATTACTTGTGAAACTCTCACCCTTCACCAGCAGCTTCAACTTGGCTGGTCTGTTTCAACCCCAGCATCTTCTATGCAATTGATTACTGTTTAATCTGCATATAAATGGAGCAAAATGAAGAAATATTACCAAATAGTTGTTTAGAAGTCAATAGAAAGTATCAATCCTTTTGTAAAGTGGTTCTACTTTCAGACAAAGTTTCAGTGGTTCTCCCTTCAGACAAAGTCCAAGCACAGTCATGCCCACACCTTCACCCAGCTTCTCTCCCTCCCTGGCTTAGGTTGTCTGTGCAGAGGAGAGGAAGTTTCACTGTGTGGTGCATTGCTGAATGAAAAAGGGGAGGGAAAAAGAGACCTTGCAAGAAGAAAAGAGAGACTGACCTATAGGCAGATAAGGACACCTGTAAGAGACAAAGAGCTTGGGCCTGATTCAAGACCCATTGAAATCGGAGGGAAAATTTCAATGTGCCTTGGATCAGACCTCTGCAGTGAAATGAAATTGAAAAATAACGAATGGTTTTGGAAACAAACAAATCGGGAAATGGTAGAGGTAGATGGCACAGCTGTATAGAAAGATGTGGTCTGGCAGGAAGAAGGCTTGGGAAGTTAAAAACACAGACAGGGATTGGCAGCTAGCAGTGCTGGAGCTTGGCAAATGACCTGAAAATACTGAGAGAGATTTGTTTGGTTGGTTTTGTACCATGTGGTAGTAAACAAGGCCCAGAAAAGCAGAAGAGAAAAGAGCAGTTGGCTGGCTGACTAGAAAGCAGAGTTAATGATTCCAAGCAATGAGAACTACCCCAAGGGATTCTCTTTCCCCTGTCCACATCTCACTTTTTTTAGTTGGAAGTTCATTTTTGGTCTCCAAATAACTTTCCCTAAAAGTTATACAAGATACATTCCATGCAGATCCTCATGTAGCAAAATTTAAACATGACCTAATAAATTCTCAACTACTGGGCAAAACATCTAGAATATAAAGCAAATTTTTTTTCCCAAAACATTAAATTATGTAATGATTTGCCACGTAACTGTTAAATCCAGATTGAATTCCAGAGCTAAACCAAACCAGCCCCTTTATCCCGGCAGAAAATCCTTTACCTAAGGTTTCTGGGAAATGGGAACATATAGAGAAAAAACCCACAACAAACAGAAGTATGAATTTAATTACCAATACTATGCTCCAGCCTCAAAGGGGAACGAGAAAGATAATTGCTTAGGGTCTCTGNTGGGGCTGCGTTTTGTTGGGCATAAAATGGCAAACTAAAAAAATACAGCAGCAATAAAGCCAAAGTCCTCATGGGGAATTTTTACAGAAAGCTTCAGATAGAGAAATAAGAATCTGAAAGGCAAAGGTGGAGGTTTGGTNTAAGAGACAAAGAGCTTGGGCCTGATTCAAGACCCATTGAAATCGGAGGGAAAATTTCAATGTGCCTTGGATCAGACCTCTGCAGTGAAATGAAATTGAAAAATAACGAATGGTTTTGGAAACAAACAAATCGGGAAATGGTAGAGGTAGATGGCACAGCTGTATAGAAAGATGTGGACTGGCAGGAAGAAGGCTTGGGAAGTTAAAAACACAGACAGGGATTGGCAGCTAGCAGTGCTGGAGCTTGGCAAATGACCTGAAAATACTGAGAGAGATTTGTTTGGTTGGTTTTGTACCATGTGGTAGTAAACAAGGCCCAGAAAAGCAGAAGAGAAAAGAGCAGTTGGCTGGCTGACTAGAAAGCAGAGTTAATGATTCCAAGCAATGAGAACTACCCCAAGGGATTCTCTTTCCCCTGTCCACATCTCACTTTTTTTAGTTGGAAGTTCATTTTTGGTCTCCAAATAACTTTCCCTAAAAGTTATACAAGATACATTCCATGCAGATCCTCATGTAGCAAAATTTAAACATGACCTAATAAATTCTCAACTACTGGGCAAAACATCTAGAATATAAAGCAAATTTTTTTTCCCAAAACATTAAATTATGTAATGATTTGCCACGTAACTGTTAAATCCAGATTGAATTCCAGAGCTAAACCAAACCAGCCCCTTTATCCCGGCAGAAAATCCTTTACCTAAGGTTTCTGGGAAATGGGAACATATAGAGAAAAAACCCACAACAAACAGAAGTATGAATTTAATTACCAATACTATGCTCCAGCCTCAAAGGGGAACGAGAAAGATAATTGCTTAGGGTCTCTGGGTGGAATCCTGTCCCCATGGCCGAGACAACAACCAGTCTAGCCAGCATCTCAATGACAGGAGAGCAACGTGCAGTGTGTTTTCTAGTGCCAGTGATTCTGTGTAGAGTCATAACAGGTAAGTGGATGGTAATTAAAAATGGATGGAAGTGCTGTCCGGAGGTGAGAACAGGTGGCATAGTGTGGGGGCAAAG
>WBNM01011291.1:26650-76934 GCA_013399055.1 Ramphastos sulfuratus | reverse complement strand
GACCTCAAAGATCATAAAGTCCAACCCATTACCACAGACCTCAAGACTAGACCATGGCACCAAGTGCCACGTCCAAACCCACCTTGAACACCTCCAGGGACAGTGACTCCACCACCTCCCTGGGCAGCCCATTCCAGTAGCGAATGACTCTCTCAGTGAAGAACTTTCTCCTCACCTCGAGCCTAAACTTCCCCTGGTGCAGCTTGAGGCTGTGTCCTCTTGTTCTGGTGCTGGTTGCCTGAGAGAAGAAAGCAACCTCCTCTTGGCCACAACCACCCTTCAGGTAGTTGTAGACAGCAAGAAGGTCTCCCCTGAGCCTCCTCTTCACCAGGCTAAACAATCCCAGCTCCCTCAGCCTCTCCTCATAGGGCTTGTGCTCGAGGCCTCTCACCAGCCTCGTTGCCCTTCTTTGGACACATTCAAGTACCTCAATTTCCACTGCATTTGAAAGAGAGGCATTTCTAGTTAGCAAATTCAAGCCTTAATAATTCTACTTTATATTAGAGATTGGCTAGAGCTGTTGGTATGAAGTCTGATATTTCAAATATTCTTGGTCATTCAGTGTTTATAATGGGAGGTGATGTTTCAGGGAAACTTTGATTCTTCT
The DNA here is from genome assembly GCA_013399055.1 of Ramphastos sulfuratus. Taxonomy (NCBI): domain Eukaryota; kingdom Metazoa; phylum Chordata; class Aves; order Piciformes; family Ramphastidae; genus Ramphastos; species Ramphastos sulfuratus. The sequence continues at coordinate 76,327 of WBNM01011291.1, read as the reverse complement.
CACTTTTAACACTTTTCACGTTTCCAGGGACATTCGCAAAAGACTGATTTGTATAAGTTCAAAAACTCTCTTTAATTAAAAAGCCATCTTTGTGAATGCAAATGAATACATCAAAAACTCTCAGAAGTCCACACAACTAATAATTAATCTGGATTTCAAGGACTCTCTAACACTATTACATCATTAATACCTCCCTCATTCAAGAATGGGCATCCTTCTAGCAATTAAAAGAAAAAGTTAGAAGATAATTAGACACAATTCTCTTCACAATATTTTACACAGGTATGTGATTTTGAAATTAGGTCAAGGGAGGGAGGGAAAATGGTGATTCATTACAGAGGCTCCAAGAAGCAGAATTACCTCATCATAACTTCGAAGTAATCTGTTTTTCTAAGTTGTCATTGTAACTAATCACTGTTGTTAGTAAGTTAGGAAGCCAGGGAACACCTTACAGTGTATGGAGAAACAGGGCGCAGTCTGACACTTGTCTTTATCAAAAAGGTACCAATAAAATTGCTGAAAAGTTGTGTATACATTACAAAATATTCAAACTATATACTGTTTTATGTGCCATGCAGAAAAAAAATTGCTGATTGCTCCTTATGTGTCTCATTTGCACAACAGCAGTTACAGAATAAACCTTGGATACCAAAACGATTATTCCAAAATATGTCCCAGTCCTCACACTCCCTGAAATAATAGGGGAAGGGAAAGAAGCAATTTATTTTAATGGACTGGCACAGGTAATAAAGAATTGCATAATGCCATTCTTCACAGATTTAGATCTTTATGATAAGGTTTTTATGAAATGGAGTATATAACCCAAATAAAGTGAAACCAGATTTAACAAAGTTGCTTGTCAATAGCGCTTTCATAAGTTTGTGACTTTTACTTTTGCTTTTATTTGTTTCTAAAACCACTTATTGGAGTTCACACCATCTTATAGTGATGGCAATAACAGTAACTGCAGCTTGATCCTTCTCTGAGCGATCAAAACTTGTTTTCTAAAACTGACAGTGTGGTCTGGTGGAAGATAATATCCCACAGTCCAGGAAGGTCTCAGGAGTACTGATACCACTGTTCTGCTGCTGATTTTGTTACTGAGTTGCTGTCTGACCTTGGACATGGTATATGAGCTAGTATTAAATGGGGCGTAAGAAGTACTATGAGCACTGAGTTGCTCATACCTTTAACTAACACCTATGAAGAGCTTGACCAGCAACCTGATGAAGCCTGCTAGGCTGTCTAGAAGTCCAAAGTATTTTTCATTAGTTAGTCTGATTTCTTGGCCAATATCCAAGAAAAGGTGAATGCACAGAGTTAACAAAATTTCATTTGTATTTGGGATAGATTTTCATCAGAAAGAGCACTTAAATTTAAATTTCAATATTCAGAATTTTTTAATACAGTGTTTGTAAGTGCTGCGGAAGGGGTAATTGACTATTGTGAGACTATATTTTTTAAATATTAATATATATAGTTTATTAATATTAAATATTCGGAACTCGCACCACTCCGACCACCATTTAATAATAATAATAACAGGCTCTTTGCAACGTTATGGAAACTATNAGTGAAGCTTTACCCTTTTTTGGGCAGATCACAGGCCTTGTATAAGGCAACCGTGTGCACCCTGTTTACCGCAGTTGCTGGGCTGACCCCAGACCCCAGACTTAGTGGCGCCAGGTCCTTTGTCCCCCAAAACAGAAGGAGGGAGAGCAGAAAAACATGCCTGGGCAAGCCAGGACATGTACAAGCCTAATTTGGCCTGTTTAGGCCTACCACGACAGTAAGATAAATATTTTTCAGATACATGATACACATTGTACTCTGTGCATAAACATATATTTACCATTACCATATCTACCATTTTGTCTATGAACATTACATCAAAATTTGGTGGAAAAAAAGTCATATCCTGTCCTGAAAAAAAACAGTTTCAAATCTCTTCTCTGTATTCTATGGTGTGATCATCCTGCTGAGCATTTAAGAGAGCAGTAACTTGATAAGGCGCTTTTTGTTGGAGCAGCTCAAAGTTTTGTGGGGCAGCCTAGCATGTGACAAGATGAATATTAAATCTGTTAGTGTCGAGTGTCTCATTTCCTAGGACTGAAAGCAAAGCTGTTTCTGGTACTTTACAAAAAACTCTTTTAAAATCTCTGCTGTGACTTGGTCTCGATCACAGTAAGGTCAATGGGAGGATTCCCAAGTGACTTACTGGGGCTGAGTCTTTGCTAGTGGAAAGTTATAATCTCCAAAGCCACAAGGAGACCTGAAGAGTCATTCACCCTGTTTTTACTTTCAGAGCTGTGTTTGCTGGCAAGCAGTTAATCTGTAATTCTACTACAAACCCTGAGCACATAAGTGGGCTGATTTAAGAAACATTGCAGAGCCAAAGACATATTTTGAGGCAAAGGACTTCTGAAGAAATGTGTCCAGGCCACACTGACATTAATAACTAGCAAATTTTGGGCAGAGAAAGCCATCATACAACAATCTCTGTCTTTGGTCCAGCTCTCAGAGGCACCAACACTCCTGTGTCCCCCATCAGACCAAAAGACTGTGCGTGCAGGTATAGCAGACACCAGCAGTGGTCCCCAGTAGGAGCTATGCAGGATATGCAAGGTCACTGCAAGAGCTTGTGTTGGAGTAGCTGCCACATGCAGAAAACCAGACTGTGACACCTGTCACCATGTCTCCCTAAGCCAGCTAATGGCATGCAGAGGGATTCTTTCACTGCTGCAGGTTGCCTGAACACACAGACATCAGTGATGGCAATGTCTCCTTGACTCTCCTGTCTCTCAAATCACACCCTCCACACCCTTCCCAGGTTGAATATTTGTAGAGCACACCTCACCTTACATGTTTCCAAACAGTCAGCAAACATTGACTAATTAACCTTCTCAAACACTTGTAAGCAGAGTAAGTATCATTCCTTTCTTTTAAGAACTAATGCTATTCCCCAAGCCACAGTTTGCAGAGTTGGAGTTCTAGCACTATATTCCTACTTCGCTTCCTTCTTTCATCTCTGCTTGCCCTCTTACATCTCCCTATCAAGTCAGAGACAAAAAACTCAGTCAGCCTCTATTCTCAAACTTCTACTCCTGACAAGCAGGTACACATATGCAAACCATCTTACAGAGGTACAAAACTCAAACTAGGTGGTCAAAACAATTGATTTCTGATTAGTACTTCTTTTGCCTACTTCTGCTTAGAGACTTGCTGTAGAAGATCATTAATGTTAAAAAGAACAACTTTAGAAAAAGCACTAAGTGTCAAACAGGGCAGGTTGATGAAACCTCTGGCTCAAGACCCAGCAGGCATCCAATCTGTATGAGCAAAGAAATTGAAGCAAATACAAATAAATTTATGGGAGTAATAATTGTCCTATACTTAAAACAGTTAATATAAGTAAGCAGCAAAGCTCCTTTATGAAACCAAACAGCTGAAACAACAGCAATCTCCATTCCAAGCACAGTCAAGTTTTATGACCCAAAGGAAAGCTCTGGAGGGGATTTCACTGAAATTGTTCATGAGGACATTTGTTTCTGCATGAGATGAAGGAAATACCAGAGCAGTTTGAGAAGAGGAAAACAGCAGCCTCAGAAGCGTGTCAGTATCCAGAGAACAAGCCAACAGAGAAAGTGTTTAGGACCAGCCACAGCTCAATGAGGTGATGAAGTTGTTGCCTAGACAAAATGTTATTGAAGCCCAAGGTGTAACAGCTGTCCTACATTTTGTTAGCCGAAAGAAGCAGTTGCAGTAATTTATGAAACTATAGCAGACTCCAAATCAAACCCAAGAAACATGTCAACACCCAAAAACCAAAGGCACGTGCCTGGCCATTCAGGAAGGTGAATGGTGTAGATAAAAAGGCTTGGTAGGATGAGGAGAGGGAAGTAGATGAGAGGACATCAAGCACAAACTCCAGAAAGAAGGAGAGAGCTTATTTAGCAGAATTCAGAGTATGGGTTAAGAAAATATAATATTTTATTTCTTTGTATTCATGGATGTTAGACTTTATCAGCCTTCAAAAATAGATTCATATGGAAGATGCTCCCAATACACTCAGGTTTTCCTTCTCTCTAGAAAAATATGGGGTTTATCCATCTGCTTAAATCCAAAGGGGGAACCATATACATTATTCAGAAAAAACTGGCTATGTGCTCATCTTTTCCCTTGATCCTAGTGTGGAACCAATCTATTACATAGAACACAGAGAATGAAGAAATATGAATCAGTGTAATATCCCTCCCTGGGATATTATAGAAGAACCACAAAGACCCACAATAGACTTAGAGACTCGCAAATAGTTATTTTACATCTTCAAAGTCTTCCCTCTACTTGAGAAGCAGAAACCTGAGAAATCTGTAGAAAAGATTCCAGTGAAGGCAGCTGCTCATTAACAGTAACAAGCACTATACTCCAAAAGAAAACAAGAACAAAGTCCATGTCTAGGTCCTCCTTAAGAGACTATCTCCTATGGGTACAAAGACAGAGGAAATGTAGAGTCCCGTAGATGTGGGGATTAAAATATCAGCTCCTTGGTGCTCCCAAGTGCTCCACTTCAGCATCTCAAACAGTGGCATAAAAGACTCAAAAACTTTAGATATTTTCTGTTATTTTCTCCTAGAAGTTTGAGTAACATTTCTGGGAAACTTGACATGGAATTCTGCAGGATTTGGATCAGGCACTCTTGGGAAGGGCTGAGCGAAAGGTCTTGGCAGTTTCAGTGCCTCAGTACTAGGATGGTAGTCGGAACAGTCAGGAAATGAAATGGGGTAATGATGCACCTAATAACTTACTGAAAATTCTGCAATAGGGAATAGAGCCAAAATCTCAGTAGAGATGTGAGCATTTCAAAACAGAGCAAGAAGCCTCTTGGCACCCTTCCCAAATGCAAGGTGTGCAGCTGAAAGCATTATTTCCAAACAATTCCATTCCAGGAGTACAGATTGAACAGAGATTATCACAGCTACCCCCAGGGCATGACTAACCAGGACTGGTGAGGTAGATCAAGCTGGTGCATTGCTCCAAAGACTGACATTTCAATAGTGTACTGTGTGATAAGGACCAGATCCTCAGCTGGCACTGGCAAGGGCGGCTTCAGGGACATCAATGGAGTTGCATCACTTAATGCCAGGGGAGAATCCGGCCCGTGGCATGCATGCGGAGATGATTCATAGTTTGATACCAGGTAACACAAGGCACTGTCAGAAAGATTTTAAACTAATATACTGTGATAATCTAATCTTGTTGTCTCAAATACAAGCCACTTCATCAACCCCAGATTAACTCAATATGGGCTAGATCTTCCCAGGCCTTTAAAAGGAAAAATGCAGTAATTTACCATCTGGTTATAATGTGGGGGTCACGTGGAAAGAACAAAAGTCTCTCAATACATATATTTTTTCCTATTTTAAGAGTTTGGGGAAATGACTCTACTGTCTAGAACTACTTGTGAGAAAGGTGTAATGAAGGTAGATGAAGAAATAGTCATTATGCCTCAGTTCAGTCAGCTTACACAGTTCACAAAACAGGGTAAAGGTTTTGCTGGACTGTTAACTATCGTTCAGCCTCTGACACGTTGCCATTTCTAGCAGTGCTTCTTTCACTCTTTCAGTTTACAGCTTTAGTACAAGCTTGGAAGTCAATGACACAAAGTCAGACATAGGCTATTCAGGTAAAACCAACAAAAATCCAGGGATATTTGGCCTTTTTCTCTTTTCCAAGCTTACACTGCACAAGAATCCCTATCCTCCCACCTTCAGTAACTAAAATTTGAGGGCAACTTTTACATCTTAATAGCTTCCTCAGATTAAAGACAAGTGATGGGATGTTATTTTTCCTTATCACTGGGAGAATCTTTTATTTTCAAGAATCTTTTTATTTTCAAGACATCTAGAACAGACTGTAGGAACATATTGTTTCAAATTCTTTCTGATAAGCTCCTAAATGGGTTAGATAACAGCCATAAAGTTAATAAGAGATGGGGAAAGGAGTAAAATGAGCTATTCTTCAGGTGACTAACACAAAGTAATGGCATTTCAGGGAAACACAGGCTTTGCTTAGACAGCAGCAACAATTTTCCCAATATTTATCTAAGTTTAACATAATCTCAAAATCATACCTCTATTACCTTGGACTTCTCTATAACCAAATCTGTAAAAATTCAGAGCAGTCAGGTATGACAATGGCTGTTGATAAGACTTTTAAACAGATGCCATATTCCAACAAAGCTAATGAGTGCCCTTTGCTTGATCTCATTTGGCTTTGGGATGCTCCATTTACCTTTTAATCAAAATCTTGTAGTTCGTAATTGAGCTGTCTTGGTGTTGGAAGCATTAAAGGTGTGTCAAGACACTCTCTCACTAACCCAGGAAGGGACAGTCTTTTCTGAATCCCAGAGACATTTAATGGTTTATGGGACATGACTTTACTCTAGATGTCATCTTTTAAATAGCAAGTAAAATTAAGGTCTGGCCATTTGTGATTATAAAAGATCATTAATTTCATTAAGAATGAGGTGCTCAATTCCCTCGCATCTAATTGAATTGTGCTTAAGTTACATTTCTTTGTTTTTCTATTATTTCATGCAAAAGAACATGGAAGAGTGATGCTTAACCTGGAGGTTAAACAATGAGGCTTAGGTTCTCTAAAATGGACAGTTTCAGATCCATGTACACTTCTTAAGCAGCACTTAATTTGTAAGTATTTCTTTCAAATCCCTTATTTGTTTCTCTGTGATTATACTGTCTTAATCATGTATCATAGGATGTAGGATGTATTATATATATGTACATACATCCCTGCACAGGTCCCTTTATAATTCATTGTATCTTCATTATTCTTGAAGAGTAAGACAAGCTGTCCACACACTGAGCATCTAAACTGAAACAGATAGATCCTAAATTAAGGGACAATAAGCTATCAAAATACTTACCAGTGAATACCTATGAATCTCTAAGAAATAAAATCCTTCATAAAAGACTAATAAATAACAAATTTGAATACAATATTTCAAGTACAATAATAAAACAAAACAAAAAAAAGAATTTTACTTAAAAGATAAAAGTGTTGATTTTTTTTCTATTTTTTAGTGATAAATTGTTTGTAGGAAGGAGAATTTACACAAATATGTAACTTGTAAACTTTATAGCACTAAATGCAGTGATATATAATGGACTGATCCAGCAGCCCTAGCTGATGTGAATCAAAGGGACTCCTTACATGAGTCAAGACTGTTCAGGCCCATAGTGCCTCAATTTAGTAACTTGAGGAGAATGTCCTTTATATATATAGGGAAAGGTAGAGTATGTGCAAGTGTGCTTTTACAGAATGAAAAAAAGCAGTAGATAATTCTGAAAAGATAAAGCCAGAGATAAAATTGCAAGTTCTGATCTGTGCAGTCATTAGATATCTTAATTTTGTCATGGAAAGAGTTAAATATGTAAGTATAAACCCATTTTAATTGCAGGTTGACTGATTGTACTGTCTTTGACTTTGACATTTTAAAAAGTGGAAGACAAATGTATGCAATTATCTGAAGAATTAGTAAAAAGATTTAGACTTAATGTTGAATCCTGACTTATGTGTTAAAATCATTTTTTTTTCTTTGATTACTAAGAATTTCTCTGCATTTAAAGTGACTAAATCACTCACAATCAATTTGTCAGCCAAATTTTAAACTACTTCCTCAGTGCAGATTCTAATCAAGATGACTTTTGATTTAATGACAGGCGAATAAAGGCAGTGTACATAGGATTTGTCATAGGATTTGTTCCTGTTTGAAGAAATAACTCTAAAAACAACTTTTAATACCTCTAACATACAGATACATCTGATTTCATGTAAATCAAGGTGAAATGTGCCAATTTACATTTGTAGACTAAAGTTGCATTTATTAGCTGAAAGTTGAGGAGGAGATAACCAGCATCCCACTGTGACAGTTTTAAGCACATTTGTAACAGTATCCTCTTCCACTCAGGGAGAAGCTTGCCTCCTTCATTTATTTCCATACAAGGGCTCTATTACACCACATTTCAAGAAGACAGTTTGGGATGTGGCAGCTGGCGTGGTGCTCACAGTAAGTTTGGCACGTAATACTGCTGAGATCATCACTGTGAGTAAATCTCTCCATTGAAACTGGAAGCTGGAGAAACTTCTGGAGAAATGCCACATGCTGAGTAAGGAACAAGAAAGGCTCACTCATGGGAAGGTGAGGTGGGTATTCATGGGTGCTCGCACCCCCAGCACAATTTGAGTGGCACCACTTTCATAATCCCATGGCACATCTTGCTCACTCTTTTTCTCCTCAAAGAGCTGCTGATTACCAGTGACATCCCCAAAAGTTTTAGCCAAATAAGTGGGGAGGGGAAAAAAAAAAAGTGTTTATGCATGATTTTATAAACATATATTAGCTTTATTTCAAATGTTTGATACCAAGACTGGAGGTTTGTTACTATAAAACAAAAATAGATCTTAGAGTGGACTACAACATGACTGTTTATAGTATTCACAAATAGTTCTGATTTCACATTGATCATTTTCCTAGGTTATGTCATGTACAGCTGAACCACCTGTGATTAGGAGTTCCTCAGAAGCTGCCTGCCTGATTTCAGCAAGTCTAATATTTCATGTGGCTCACTCTATTAGCCTGTACTGTTCAGGCAACTGTTTCTCCAGTGTATAACTTGGTTGCCACAAGATTGCAATCCCTCTTGTAACTGTCTCTTTTCTCTCACAACAATTAACCATGCTGGGTACCTCGCTACTTGCACTGTTGTAAGGTTTACAGGATCAGAATCTTGTCAGACTTCGCATGAATCTTCATATTCTTCAAATATTCCACTTCCATGCCTGTTTGGATTGTGTAAGTACTCTGGCAGTATTCATAAGCAAATATGATTGTAATTTAGGCCTCCTTTTGTCATTGATGCATGAGAGATTTAGTGGCATTAATAGGAGTTAAGATGTAAATCCCTTGCTTGACAATAGCAGAGAATAGTCCCCTTCATATAGATTCTAATGACCTATGAACCGAGGGTCAAGTGGGACGTCCCACAAATTATCTGACAGTAACAGATGCCAAAGTCTTGGGAGGTTAAAAAAATACCAAAAAGCTCAGGACTATGAAATGCTCAATGCATTTTCACAAAGAAAAAGCAACAGCAGCTATTCTTATAACTTTATGCATCAGCCAGTGACACAGTCACAAATTACAAAGAACCAAAACAAAGATTCCTTCTTGCCTGGCAGCAAACTTCCACCTTCCACCAAAAGTATACAAAAGCAGCTCCAATATAAATAGTCATCACAATTACTTACCTACCTAGACTGAGGGCTGCACAATAAATCTTTAGAGTTTTCAAGTGTGTTTTCAGTCTAAGGGAATATTCGGAGAGTCAAGCAGCAGAAACCACAAAGTATGTCAATTCTGCAAATAAATTATGTTTTCATAACTCTGAGATAATCAGATTAGTTCTCCACTCCTTTGCCTCAAGTTTCATACCTGTCTAACTCCATTGATTTCAACAGGGGTTTAATCTACACCACATCAGGTCCATATCAGTCCTACATCATTTGTAAATTGATCTACACCAGTTGTAAGTTAGAGAAGGATCACACCCGGTGTAATAGTTCACAGGCCTTATGGTCTGTTTCTACATCTGCCTTCGTATTTTATTGTAAAATCTCATGTTATTGCTTGTGGCTGTCGTAGGCTTTTTCTGTTGCCCCACAGGCATAGGAGGTCCTGTGCACACAGGAAAGAGGTACAGGTCTGAACCGTGGGACTGCAGACCGCTTTGGCTTTTATTTTCTACCTTTATTTAAAACCTTTCTGTTTCTTGAACTGGACACTGGTTTTGCCCAGAGACTGAGGAACGTCCCAAATCCTGAAAGGATTTCACACTTAGAATCACAGAATCACTAATGGATAATCAAATCCAACCATCAGCAGCCAAGCACTACCACGACCAGCTGTGAAATGTTGCTGACAAGCACAACACTTTACATGAAAGGAAGCACAAAGGAAATCCTGGTAGAACTTCGGCTATGTTAGAGCAAGGCTGAAAAGGAAGAAAAGAAAAATAGAATCATAGAATCAGTCAGGGTTGGAAGGGCCCACAAGGATCACCTATTTTCAAATCCCCTGCCATGGGCAGTGACACCCTACCTTAGATCAGGCTGTCCAGAGCCTCATCCAGCCTGGCCTTAAACACCTCCAGGGACGGAGCCTCAACCACCTCCCTGGGCAACCCATTCCAGGCCCTCACCACTCTCATGGTGAAGAACTTCCTCCTCACGTCCAGTCTGAATCTCCACACCTCCAGCTTTGCTCCATTCCCCCTAGTCCTCTCACTACCTGATAGTCTAAAATGTCCCTCCCCAGCTTTTTTGTAGGCCCCCTTCAGATACTGGAAGGTCACAATAAGGTCACTCCAGAGCCTTCTCTTCTCCAGACTGAAGAGCCCCAACTCCTTCAGTCTTTCCTCATAGGAGAGGTGCTCCAGCCCTCTGAGCATCCTCATGGTCCTTCTCTGGACATGCTCCAGCATGTCCACATCCCTCTTGTAACAGAGGCTCCAGAACTGGATGCAATACTCCAGGTGGGGTCTCACCAGAGTGGAGTAGAGGGGGAGAATCACCTTCCTTGATAACTGGCCACACTTCTTCAGATGCAGCCCAGGCTCTGGTTGGCTTTCTGGGCTGCAGGTGCACAGTGCTGGCTCATGTTGAGCTTCTCATCCACCAGCACCCCCAAGTCCCTCTCCTCAGGACTGCTCTCCAGCCAGTCTCTGCCCAGCCTGTATTTGTGTTTGGGATTGCCTTGACCCAGATGCAGGACCTTGCACTTGGTCTTGTTGAACCTCATGAGGTTGGCTTGTGCCCACCTCTCCAGCCTGCCCAGGTTCCTCTGGATGGCATCCCTGCCCTCCAGTGTGTCAGCTGCACCACACAGCTTGGTGTCATCAGCAAACTTGCTGAGGCTGCACTCAATGCCTCTGTCCATGTCAGCAACAAGATGTTGAACAAGACTGGTCCCAGGACTGATCCCTGAGGGACTCCACTTGTCACTGGCCTCCACTTGGACATGGAGCCATTGACAGCCACTCTTTGGATGTGGCCATCAAGCCACTTCTTCATCCATCTAGTGGTCCACCCATCAAACCCATGTTTCACCAGCTTGGAGACCAGGATGTGGTGTGGGACAGTGCCGAAGGCTTTGCTGAGGTCCAGGTAAATGCCATCAGTTGCTTGCCCCTCATCTATTAATGTTGTAATGTTATAGAATCATAGAATAGTAAGGTTGGAAGAGACCTCAAGGATCATCTAGTTCCAACCCCCTACCATAGGCAGGGACACCTCCCACTAGTACAGGTATACAGGCATAATTTCCATAACAAATGTTTTATATGTAAGGACACTACCTGATGTGAAGAATATTATCAGAATCTGCATTTCATCCAGTATAACAGGAGCCATTTCCAATTTTAATATGGCCAGGTGACTTTGGTAAGCTGATTGGACCAGCCTTACCATTACCAGATTCATCAATTCACAGTAATTGTGCCTCAAAACCCAGCATAAGGAACTGCAGCATTTGTATCTATTCCATAATTTGGTGAAAAATGGAATATTAATGAAGAGGACAGCTTGATAAGACATTGAAAAGATGGAAGGTGTCATTGGTTCTCATATATTTGAAAATGATTCATTTGGCTGAAACTTTCTGTGAAACTACAGATGGCAAAGGAGGATCTAGTTCCTGAGCCACCAGCTGAGCAGTGAAACTTGGAAGCATTTGTTATTGGTGTCTAAACACTTTTCTTTGTGCTTGCAAGCCCCTATGAAGGGAGTTTGAACAATACAACCCCACCAGATGTTCCTTCCACAGTCTTCAGTTCTATTAACTTAGGTTCTGTTCTGAGACTGTTTTGTGAACCTCAAACACCTCTGTTTCAGGCTATGTTAAATGCAACATTAATTAAAAGATCGTAATCATTGATCCCCTTTTCCCATGGAACTCTCAGAAAACAAGAGGTGATCTGTGCCTGCCCTTTGTGTCACTTATGCAGGTAAACGAGGGGATACCTATCTTGCCTGGGTATTGCTTAGAATCACAATTCTTCAGCTCAGATCAGGAGCATGGCAGAGATATCAGTCAGGGATGGGGCAGAGGTATAAAGCGATGGGCAGAGTGCACTGTAGGGAATAAGAGAGAGGAAAACAGTAAGAATACAGGAGCAAACAACACATGGTGGGAAAACCTGCTTGAGATTTTAAAGAGAAAATGAGTGCATCTCTTTAAATCTGTTTGCAGACATCTGTACAACTGAAGATGTCATCTTCCATTTCATTTCAGCCTTTTTGTTCTCGAGGCTGCCATCAGCCTTGTTTTCCCTGCAGACTCTCTTGCAAACAAGATGGCAAATCTCAAGGGGCTTTCTGGTTTAGAACTAAATTTATAAATAAATGAAGGGCTGTAAAATATTTCTGTGGAAAGGAAATGAATAAATTACAGAGGCTCTGACCTGCTACTGTTTTTCACTTGTATTTGTTTAGAGATTAGTGACAGGGGGAGCTGGAAATGACTCTGTGCAGCCGTTATATTTCATGTGCGATAATGCAGATTTAAAATTATGCCATCACCTTTCTTGTACTAATGTGGGGTTAATTGAAAGGCCTTTTTTTTTTTTCTTCCATTTTTCAAGGGGATTTATAAATATCTTCACTGGGTTCACGGCATTGCTGGAAACTTGAATGGCAGATGTCACTTTTCAGAGTTCATAAGTGCCTCATTGCCCTGGGAAATATGTTTGAGTCTGAATCAGCAGCAGGCTTTTATGTGGCAGTAGAAGGCCTTCGAGCTGGAAGTGTCTTTACAAAGGTGTTTCATATGTTGTGCATATTTACAGTTGGTGTGGAGAACACAGCAGGAGTAGCTAGTGAATCACCATCAGTTTTGTATGCAATAACATGGATGTCCAAAAACTGCTGGCCATGTCCGCTTAGCCAATTTCAGTACAACCTGAAACAATATTGTTTCCATACATTTTGGCAGAAACAGCCACCTGGTTGTGCAAACATAACATGTTTGACTCTTCCAGGGGTTTATGGAATGAAAAGTGTGAACATGACTTTGGTTCTTTCTTTATTTTCAGGGAAAGAAATAAATCTCATATCATTTAAACTGTATAGAAGTCTCTCTCCACAGAAATCCCATTGGTATTTGAAGTGTTCAATATAAACACCCCTGATCTGAATAACTGAAAGAGTTCCAGGAATTATGTGTGTGTCTCAACTGTGGAACAACAGCCACTGACTTCTTTAGAATTTGTGCCATACCTTGTGTTAGGTACAATGCAAATAGCAGCAGCATCAAACATCAGGACTCCATGAATTTTCAGTGACCTATGAAGTCTATATTGGCAGTGGAGACTGGAAAACGGATAGGAAAGTCTATACCAGTCAGTACCAGCTTATTGGAGTACTGGTTAGAAACAGGTCGGGCTGGAGTTATCATCTAAACACCTAAATTTCAATGTGATCTGCTCTAGGTGATCCTGCTCTGGCAGGGGGGTTGGACTGGGTGATCTTTCGAGGTCCCTTCCAGCCCCTGACATTCCGTGATTCTGTGACCAATCCATACGCATGAATACAACATATATGAATGTGTATTTATTGACTGCATAAACACATCTATGAATGCATGTAAATACATAAGCATGTACTTCTATGAAAATAGATGCATGTCTGGAAACAAAATATATTGAAAGGGAAATCAAATTAATCAGTGTGATATTTGGAAATAAGGAGAATATGGGGGGGGGGGAGGTGGTATGTCCGAGGATGAAATTGAAAGAACAGAATAAGTGGTCCCAACAGAACAAAAAAAAGGAAAAAACAACAACAACAACCAAAAAAAACCCACCACCCATAAATTTATTACAAAAATAAAATAGATTGTTTTGAAGTGAAAGCCATGCCAAATTTAATTAATTTGGTTCTTTTATTGAAATACAGAGCAACTCCCTTAAGTTTGGCTAGAAGTAAAATTGAGTGCTTTAATAGCAGTTCAAGCCAGGAATAAGAACAACTTCTTTGACAAAAAAGGGGAAAGAAAAAAAGATGATAGAGGCAAAATTAGTAGAATGTCATGTCACATATTGGAATGAATCTGTAGGAGGTTTGATGCTCATTAGCCCTGAAAACCAAAGAGGCAGAGTGGACTTGCTAACTTATAATTAGTCCTTTTCTGACCAAAGGTCCTTCACTGTGAAGATCAGTGTGTCAGTATCAGGAGCCAACAATGTTCTTTGCAAGGACAGGTAAGATGTAGAGCACGCTGAACTGAGCAAGACTCTCTGTTGCTGCCTTATGCAGAGTTGTTTCCTTTCTCTGCAGAGGAGCCAAGTGGTACTGGAAAGCAGGACAGAGAAGATAACCAAAGGCTGCAGGCTGACTTGGCTGCACACAGCACTGACAGACAATTAGGTCTTGCCCTAAAGGCGTGCTGGTCTACTTTCTTGTGTTCCCTAACACAACTGTGTGTGACTGAAGTGCTATAGCAGATGATATATTCAGCATATGCACTCCTATGCCTTACACATACAGTCACCATAGCCTGGGACTATCTATTTTCTGTCCCTTGGATAAAGGTGAATATCAGCTGTGACTTGGCAAGCAAATGCTAATGTCTTAGAGTTTAGCAAATGAAAAATCTGATCCAGTTCCTTCATCTGATGTTAGTGAGAGATTGATTTAGCTCTCATTTAACACTTTCACAGAATCACAGAATTAACCAGGTTGGAAAAGACCTCTAAGACCATTGAGTCCAACCTGCCACCTAATTCTAATTAACTAAACCATGGCACTAAGTGCCTCATCCAGTCTCCACTTAAACACCTCCAGGGATGGTGACTCCACCACCTCCCTGGGCAGTCCATTCCAATGGGCAATCACTCTTTGTGTGAAGAACTTCTTCCTAACATCCAGCCTAAACCTACCCTGGCACAGTTTGATGCTGTGTCCTCTTGTTCTGGCACTGGTGGCCTGGGAGGAGAGACCAACCCCCTCAACTACCTCCTTTCAGGTAGTTGTAGAGAGCAATAAGGTTTCCCCTGAGCCTCCTCTTCTCCAGGCTGAACAACTCCAGTCTTTTTTAAAAAGAATTGTGTATATCAGTTTAAGAACAGCAAACATTAAATCGACATCCTTTTCCATCAATCACAAATAAAGTTAAGAAACATTTTAGATGTTAACAATGTATTTCAAATAATCTCACAGGCACCCCGTTGGCCATTATGAGATGCACACAGCTCCCTATAACGATTACTGCACTTACCTACAGGTGTGAGATCCACTTGCAACGCTTCAAGTGATGATTAGTTTTGCTTGTGTTTGGAACATTTCTTTTTGCAACTTCTACATTTTGTAAGATTAAGTGGAAGGTGTTTAGTGAGTCTTGTTAAGTACATTAAAATGTGAAGTAAAGGCTTAAGTCTTTTCATGTAGCACAGATCCAGTTCAGATTGTTTAAGATCCTTTACACTTTAATCTGCTATACATACAGAAAAATACATATGTTTACAGAGAAGCCAAACTTTCTGTCAGTGAAAGGCTGCCAGAAACAAGTCAGCTCAGGCAAAGATGCATGTGCGTACTTTGCCTAGGAGAAATATTCTTGTCACATAAAAATCCCACCATTAATCAAAAATCACATTATAGCTTCTGGAATGAAGTTTCCTTTACTACTCTTCAATAATAAGCCTAAGATAAGATAAAATTGGTAATTGTACCTTCTCTTCTGATGGAAGATAATACTAAAGCGATATAGAAATTTGAGTTACAAGAATATATTCACCCTGCTAATAGGCTTCCATTATGTAGTCTTTACTGATTTATTCATTACACATTTCTCCATATATAGAAAAATTTAATTGGAAGTTACTTATTACACTGTTACAAAATGTTAACTAGAAAGTTTTCTTTAATCAAATGATCATTAATGCTAGGAGAGCTAGTTTATTTCAATAGTTCATTTATCAGGAGCAAGAATGACATAGGCATTACCAACAATAGTTTTACAGCACTGTTTATTATGTGAGCACTCTCGGGGACTAAACAGGCACTGTTGCAGCTTGATAGGGTAATATAAACTTTATTTATAGTTAGTTACTTGAAATGTAGACAAGGTATATAATACAAAGACTTGTCAAAGGAAAAAAATTACCAAGGATGGTAAGAGTTTGTAAAGTCAGATTCTGCCATGCACATGTCCCACAGAAATAGGTGGAGGACAAGCATTCACACAGTCTCTGACAGAAAAGCAGCTTGGCATCAGATTCTCAGTAAAGACACCAAGGCATGGGAAAGGTGTATCTGTGTCTAAGTTGCTCTTGCATTCCCTGACAGTGAGCTTTTATACCTCTCTAGTATATAATCTATCCACTAGCAATAACATCACCCATACACTTGGGAGGACTGAGGGCTCTTCTTCTGACTGGACCAATATCCCACTTTCAAACAAATGGAAAACAAAATGAAATCTTTTGCCCCGAAGATGTACGGGGCACAGCACAAGAGATACTCACCGGTGCACACTCTGAGGCAAAGAAAATCTCCAGGCAGGTATAAGCACTCATGGCAAAGGTTTCAATGTTGTCACATGAAACTTTTTTTTTTTTTTAATTGATTTTAGCTTTTAACTGGATACCAAAATTATCAAAAAGTCTGTAGGACAGTCCCATTGTACACCAAATTTAATTCTCTCCAGCCAGTCCACCACCTGGTGGCTCCCAATGCTGCCATTAAACATCTAAAGAAGGTAACTTCAGACCTGCACTCTTGAGTAGTTGCTATGGACAGGACTGACAGAAACAGACCATCAGTAGGGTAGATCCAGGCACCCTCCTTGAGTTTTTAAGACATATTTGAAACATTTTCTGTATATAACGATAACCATAACTACACTGTAAACATCTCTCTTATTTCTTATGGCACACTGCTCACTGTTCCAAGTGCAGAAAACTGAGTCATTTATAAACTCTGTGGCTGGCAGAAGCTAAATCTGACTCAGACTCAACCGTCAGTGTCTTTTTCCACAATAAAATAAGTGAAAATCACAGAACCATGGAGCATTTGGGAGCAGCTACTGGAAAAAAAGTTGGAGGAATACCATGGCCAGTTAAGACACACAAACAAATGAGAAAAATACTCACTGTAAGCTTAGAGACATTGATCTACATGTTAATATAAAATAAAGGTAGACCTCATGCCCCTTGTTACTTTTTATCAACATTAAGATGAAGACATTGCAGCCCTTTAGTCTCCATCAACTATTTTGGGACCATAAAAAGTCATTTGAAATGTATGTATGATATAATTATATGGACACGTGCATAGAAATCTCCAAGCAGTTTGCCATGGCCTGTGAAACAATCTCTCTGGGTCACTTCTAGATGGTGAATGATGATGCAAAGGTCCCACAGAAACCATGAGCACAGTGATACCCAGGTGCCATTCATCACTGCAGCGTGATGCCATCTCCAGCCACCTGTTAGAAAGACTGACAGAAAGTGAAGCCACTTTCTAACAATCACAGTCTTGGCCTCCCATTTCCCAGTGTGTTTTATAACTTCTGAGATGGTTAAGCTAGTCTGATGGCAACATAGAAACACAATGTAGAAGACCTTAATGTAATGCAGGATTCAGTAACCACTTCGATCTGTCCCTGAACCCTCCTACTAAGACCATGGAAAGGCGAGTGGCTTTGGGAGGGGTTTATAAAAACTTTGATAATGCAGACTGGTTACTTACCTCATCTTCCTTGATTTGCTGGTTTTCATTTCAATCTCCTTGCCTTAAATCTGAATGGTGGTTATTTCTGAAGCTGCTCATACTCTGTGTGACTTGGCCTTCAGCCTGGAGCTCTGCTTTGCAACCAGCCCAAGAAATTACATAAGAAAACCACACATGCTTAGTGATGTTACCCAGTGTCTGTGGAGGGTTATAATCTTTTAGAGGAGCCAAATTCAGAATTGATGAGTAAGCATCACTTAGGAGGCAAAGCCTTGCTCTGAGTCACACCCATCTGAAGCCAGTGAGGCGAGCTGCTTGCAAATCGTGTTTATAATGGTTCCCCTTCAGAGCAGAAGTTAGCCCAGGGAGGCTAAGATAGAATAATTTTAAATTCTTTCCAACCCCTTAAAGCCAAATTCTTCCTTGCCTTAGACCTACGCTGATGTCAATAGGCATGCTGAGACTGTAAATCAGGCCAAAAGTTGGCCCTTGTTTGGTCCAATTACCCCATAATAAACTCCCCGAGGACTACTGTACTGATGTGTAATTTGCATCCTTTCTCCTCTGAAATGGTGTATTTATGTTTATAGATTGAGTTAGCAGTTCTAAGGGAGGGGAATGGCTGCCTGAATCATTTACAAATGGGAAAATCCATATATTTGAAACTTGGTATGAAATACTTGCTTTTGGGCTGTAACCTTGTATACTAAGCTGCTGTCTATAGTAAATATTTACAGCCAAGTTACAACAAGTTCTAAGAATATGTGATTTTTCTGCGTGAAAACACTGACACATAAGGATGCAACTTTTCCCCAGTAAAACATCGAGGTAATTGTAGGTTTCATAAACATTATCAAGTATAATCTTGAAATTAACTTTTAAATGTTCAGTAATTATTCTTAAGCATGCATCAAGCAGCTGTTTTTTTCCCAAGTTCTGAAACAGACAACTGTTTTCCTTTTAGTGGCTTTGTCAGGCTTAACTTGGGATTAATTTGACTGCAGATAAGCACAGTGTTTTAGCAGCGCTACCAAGAACCATGTGGACAAAATGCAGAAGCATGAAAGCATGTTGGGGAAAACTCTGAAAGATTGATGGAAGTGAGTTATGCTGCTTAAATATCTTTGTCTGTCCAGAAAAGCTAGACTCACAAGTAGGGAGCAAGGTATGCTACAGCTATTATTTTGCCATGTTCCCTGTTAATGTAGGTAACTGGTCAGACTTTTTTTGATCATAATTTCTCTGTCAACATAAAATCTAGCAAGCAAGCTTCATAAATCATGCAGTGACAGCTAGTGTGGTTGGCCAGCACTGAACACGACTGGACTCTTCTTTTTAAGCCTTGGCTTCTCAGGTCGCCTGCGTCAGCAGTGCTCTTCAACAAACATCTGTAGTTCATCTTATCGTTTGAAGAAATATATGAGTTTCTCCATTGGTGTGGTTTTTTTAGCTTCAGCTTTTTGATTTGTTTGAACACCATCTGCTACATATAAAATTCAGAGAATTTGTGAAATGTGCATGCAGTGAGAAAATTTTAATTGTATTTAACCTTTCTTTTTTGTTGTTTGAGACAATTTTGTTTTTTATTCATCATCTACTGATAAGTTAAGTAAAGCGAATAGGCATGCCTAATGTACTGCCCAGTTACTTTCTTTAGGGTCTTCTACCTCTGTAATACATTATCAGCTCAGGTACAAAACCAGAGTCTGTTCCTCGCAGCATTTAAGACTTATTTGAGTTGCGCAGCCACGAACAGCTTAGCAGTAGTAATCTCTTTTCCAGAAGATTTGCTTTCATCTTATCACTCTGCACCTATGTAGGTATTTGCATTAAAAAAAAAAGAAATAAATAAAAATTAGTTATTCCCAGTATAACTCGGCAGAAGACAAGTAACTTTGGAAGCAACTGGAGCCGGCTGGCAGAAGTCTGAGCCGAGCGACCGTGTGTCATGGCGTGGGATTGCCACAGGGTGGTAGGAGAAGTGCGGTTCCACCGCCACACCGGCACCGAGAGAGCAGAGCAGGGGAGGCAGAAACTTCTGAAAAGGACGGAGGGGGACTCACTTTCCGGTTAGTCTAAACAGAGGTATCAAAAATAAGGTTTAGCTCATGGTAAATCCAGATGGTTAAACATTTGACCCATATCTAATCCCTCTGCCAAGCGTGCACCGCCACCATCACTGCTGTCATAACACAACACATGCACGTAAAATCACTCCAGTTCCAAGAAGCAGCACACATTTTGGAGAAAATTAGATTTTAAGGCATGTTGCAGAAATAGAAAACACAGCCTTTACAACACATTATGACTCCAGTTTCGAGAGAAGTTGTGTTATATATACTAAAAGAATTCCTTGGGACTGCGGCTTGCTGTTCTGTGCATTTTGTTATGATAATATCATACAAAACATTGAACAGCTCTTTGATCTTAAACGAGTACTTAGCTGAGACCCATTTGTTGCACTTAATCATTTAATAAACGGGTGGAGACTTTGTTCACAAGAGAAGAAACGAATCAGAAACAAATTCTACCTCTCTTCTAAGTCCTCTGCACAGTACTGATGAGTCCTATAGCTTCGATTTGATTATTGCTGGTCATATATAAAGGGGAATGCAAGTGACACATATGCAGACTAAATCCTTGATTTGGCAGTTGCATTAATACCACTGATGTTCAGATTTACCTTCGAGGTCCTCTTGAAACACAGTGGACTGCTCATTTATATTAGAGAGAACATCAAGCACCTTAAATTAAAAACAAAATAAAATATTAAAGTGGGAAACACAGGGTGTGTTTTATATAAATGCAATACATAACTTCCAAATATCTTCGTATTTTATGTCAGGATGAATGTAGTTATGCCCAGCTAACACAGGAAGATGCGAGAGGCATATTGGGCTCAAGACTTTCAGGATATAGAAAAAAATATATATTCAGAAATGGGCAAGGTTTATGTAGTATAGTATCATGTTTTAAACAGTTCATAAAAGAAGGCAAGTGACAACAGAACAGTGTGGATGATATAAAATAATGTAAACCTTGCTTCAAATATCAAGCAATTTTTTTTTTCTGCCTCAACTCACTTTCCACAATAGAGTGAGTGAAAAATCCATAGAGAATAAAACCAGTGATCCCTTTGAGCAAGGATACAAATTTACCTAGATATGTCAACCACACAGATTTATGGGACAAGGAGTTTTTCACCCTGAAGAAAGAAGCTTTCTTGTCAGTCATCTATAAAAAAAGCTGAAAATAAAGCTCTCAGAGTTATTTTTTATGTTTTAGGAATTGCAAAAAAAAAAAAAAATCTCTTCAGGGTTGTTGGATTTTTTTGGTGGCTTTTTTTCTTTAAGCCTTCCCATAGCCATGGAATAGTTCTCTTCATGGATGTATAAGAAACACTTGTGTTGTGCTGCTATTAATGGTATGATTTGTTAGTGTACTTTTATGTATGGAGTGTCTGCATCTGGTAAGGTCTACAACTGTACCTCCTTGACAGTGCCAGATGTTGTGAAGATAAAATACCTCCTGTGTGAGGAACTGCTGGAATTGGGCTCCATCATAGGTGTTCTTAACACAGTTTAAAAAGGCATCTGTCTTAAAATAATTTCAACATCTTACTTTTCTATTTATTGTTTTGTCATGTCTTTCTTGTTACTGGGGAAATATTTTAAACTTCAGCTTCAGTTTCTCCCTTTTTTCTTTTTTTTTCCCAGTTCTGAAGCCACTACTCTAATGAAAGAGAGAAAAGAGAGAAAAGTGAGAAAAAGCTTATTGCAGAACTCAGATGATTGGCCTAACCAAGAAAAAATAAAACTAGTCAGCAGGTATTTTTAAACCAGATTAGCCACAAAGCAGCATGCAAAATAATGAGACCAAATTTAGACAAGCTTCATTGACAATTTTGTAGTGGGGAGACGAGGGGGCTGACAGAAGGCAGTGGAAGAGCTCTTCTTGGCTATCATACCCCATAACTCACTGCATTGTCAACCTCTTAAAATAGTAATGATACTTGACCCTTATTAGTATTTCTGGGCAATATATGAGCTTGAGTTTCCTTGGGTGAAAGCTAATGCTTTAGACCACCCTTTAGACCACCATTCTATCTAGTTATAGTACATATTAATGTTATTCTTGGGTCATTTAACTTACTCTCAGTGAAGAGTGGAGAATGGTGCTAAGCTGTAAATCAGCACTGCCCTGCAATGGATCTGTGCCATAACAGATCATCTTGAAAATTCCAGCCTTGCCTGACCATGGTAAAGAGATTATGGTATGTAAAAATTCTGCTAAACATAGCTTGTTTCATTTTTGTACTTCTCTGCTTGTCTGTCTGACAAGGAAAAGTTAAGACCTGTTATAGTGGACAGTGCATTGAAGAGGAATACTGCTATAATAAAACCCCCAGGCTAAAACTTTTACTGTATGTGGTTAAACTCTCCATCCTTTCTAAAGGTGAGCTGCGGCAGGGAGGAAATTATTAAACAAGGCCACTGATACTGAGCATAAAAATTATTTTTTTAATCCTGAGGGGGAAAAAAATTAGTTCATAAATGTATTGTGCTTAAAAGGTATCCTCTGAGTGCCAGTGTTCACACCCCAAATGACAATCTGAAATGTTCAGTGGCATTAGTCCATTTAACTAAATCCTGATTACTTGAGATGAATTCATCTAAAAAGCAAATCTAATTCTTCCTCAGCAAATGTTTCACTAACTCTTCCTCAAAATCATTTTTTTTTTTTTTTCACACTCTTCTGGCAAACAAATAATGTTTACCTTTAGCTTCCTAGAAAAGATTTACAGATAAGTCCCCAGTCTGTTTTGCAGATGTGCCTTGGTGAATTTAACAGTAATATATACTGTCATCACGGTTGTCTTCAAATCCTTGGGATCACTTATGCCTTTTACAATACATATTTAATTGAATGTCTAGATAGAAGATATGTATACGTAGCTCGCAATTGTGGGTGGGCATATGTGTGCCTAATACATATATTTAGCACTTGAACGTGGTACGATGAGTGATTGAGAAATGCCTAAGAGAGAGATATTTTATACACACACACACACACACACAGAGTTTGGAAATGCATAATCTCCTGAAACGGCCAGAGACAGAGAGGAAAGTGGAGAGACATCTGCAAATTAACAAATCATCTATCTCATAGGTCATTCACAAATTAGTTTTGCAGAATAAGATCGAACAAAAACCTGATTCTGATGAGCATTCGTTCTGGCTATTTATCACGTAAAATTCTGTAACAATATTAGACACAGGAATTTTTGCTCAGCTTATTCCTTATAGTATTACTATTATTTCACAACTTGGTGCAGATGTTTTGTGCTAAATAATGCCCTTCCGTTGACATTCGTGCTCTCACTGTCGAACTTGTTAAGTAGCTGTGATGCATATATTCCATAAGAATGCTAGAGGGGGGATGAGGGGAAAGTAAATTAAGGAAAAAAAAAAAAATTAGAAAGGCAAACTTTAGAAATCTGTTCCCCTTCATGCCTAAGTGGAGGATTCTCAAGATTTAATTTGCTTTTTTTTTAATAGCTACTTGTAATTTAAATCATTGCTACGTAACACAGGCTTCTGAGGAAACCTGAATATTCCTGGGACTCAGTTAGCCTTTGAAGTGCAAGCATTTTCCTGCTGCAGCAAGAGCGATGCGTCCCTCTGTCGAGATACGCACTGAAAATCTATTTCATGTTGTACTTTTATTGCTAATTTTGTTGCTTGAATGGAGCAAGTACTGGCATTTATACCTCAAAAGGCTATTGTTGTGAAATTAATTCAACTGTTCCAAAGTTCTTTTTTCCTCTGCTAATTATTTAAAAACAAAATTGAAAAGTCTTGAAAGAGCAATTTGCTTATGAATTAAGGCTGAAGACAATTTTATGGTAAGTAAAACACAAATTAATCTGCCATCACAAAATGAACCTTGTTCCCCAAAAAAAAAAAAAAAAAAAAAAAAAGTGCAATCAGTATATTGATTCCCTCAACGCATATTTTTCATTTATTGGTATTATAAGATTATGCTTGAGCCTGCAGCAAGGAAAGAGGGAAAAAAAAAAAAAAGGAGAAGAATTGAAACTGTGCACAAGTACAGAACCTTAGCTTAGTTTTATCCTGCTGAAATATTTTTTTAACTATGCCTTAATTTGGAATTAGTCACATTAATTCTAGATTTCTAATTAATTTCCTTTCATGCTTGAAGCTGCATTCCATTCTTATTTACATGTCTTTAGACAACTGACAAAGAATTTTCAAGAATTTATGCTAAATTCTTTATAGAATATATGAAAAGAAATCTACTGAAAGCAGAGGATGTAAGCATTTTAATCAAATTAAATATTTTTTCATTTGTAAAGTGTGATGGGTGTTTGTGAATGTGTTTTAGCATGAAATTTCAGTAGGTTTTGAACAAGTTTGTTAAGGATCAAATTCCCTGTGGCCTAACTCCAGTGAAATTAGTGGAATTATTTCAACAGAGAATTTGATTATTCATTACTGTGAGCATTTTTTCAAATGTGCAGTAACTTTATGTATGCTCTTCATTTCCTTATGTATACAGAATAGATTACAAAATAGTATTTAATTCTACTGGGGCAAAGAAAGAAAGAAAGAAAAGAAAGAAAGAGAAGAAAGAAAGAAAGAAAAGAAAGAAAGAAAGAAAGAAAGAAAGAGAAAGAAAGAAAGAAAATTCTACAAGTCTTTTTTTCATCTATTTTCTGAGATTTGAGGGGCAGTTCACATAAAATAGAGTCCCCAGGAGGCTCAGTGCATATTCACTCTCAGGCTAGCACATCCAATACACCCTTTAGTCTTAGATTAAGGAATTAAAGCACTGCAAATGAATTTCACATCCAAAATCATTCAATTTGTCCCTTTTGTCTTCTAGAATCCTAAGCATATGGGACCATACTAAGTATAGCAAAAATAGCTGCTGCTATAATCATAATTAGTACCTATTAGCCCTTCCTAGGTGCAAAACCCCAGTGATAAGAGCACAGCACAAGAACCTAGATAGAAGAGGATTTGAAATCTCTGTAGTACAGGATTGTTATTGCTGCCCTTGCAGGTTCACCAAATGCACAGGAAGTAAGAGGGAATTGCTGGTCTTGGGAACCAGATGCTACGTGCCTTTCCCATACACACAAAGATGTACAGACTGAGATCTTTTTTACCTCCTTGCTGAAGCATTTCTTCTTATCTGAATATGCTTTCCATAAAAGCCTGCTTATATATTCAAAAATATTTTTAAAGGGTAACATTATTAATTTGTAATAGCTTAGGTATTAAAACCTATATATAAATATGATGGAGAGATGAGATTTCCCCCCCCCCCCCCCCCTCCATTGTACAGCATATAGCAGTTGTTTTACATAGGCTGGAACAGCTATTCAGCAACCAACTAAATGCCTGAAGTTTTTCTCTAAATTATTTTGGTGGGCTGATCTTTGGTATACATAGAGCTTAGATGTAAATTTCAGCATCCTTTCCATACTATGTACAAGTCTTAAGCAATTACAGATCTAAAGGATATTTCCAATTTTTAAAAAAAAAAAAAATCTGGCATGCAGCCTTCCCACTCAGTAATATTTTGGAAAATATCTGCTTTCAGATCTGGAGTGAAAAAATATGTACATTTACATTAGCGAGCCACAAGTCACATTTGCAAAAGGAAATACTCTAAATTTTGCATTAAAAAAATGAGCATGGACTTATACTGCTATATACTGCTGCCCTCTTTATGTGGGCAGCTTTGTACTGAGGGCAACTCGGTCCGGCAGCACGTGGGCTGCCTGCGGAACGGCAATAGGCGCTTCTCTGGATGGGACTGTTTACATGAGCCAGCACTGAGCGGGAGAAGTGACTTAGAGCCCAGCCTAATAGGGCTGAGAAGCCCAGCAGTGCAGCACAACCCCTGAGCACATTCGCACCAACCCAGAAGCAAAGGTCCTAGAAGCCCCTAAATGGGGGACATGCAGACCCCATCCTCACACACTCGTTGCACAGCAAAACATGGGACAGTGCTGACAACCAGGAGNCCCCTCCACCTGGCTGCGTCACAGCCACTGTGCATCAAAGAAAAATCACCTCTCCCTGCCCAGGCTCAAGCATTTGACCAGTGTATGCAGCTCTCAAAAACCTGAGGCTGTCGCATTGTTTAGGGCTTCCTGTTATTATCCCTATTGACTTCAAGCATAAAATCAGGCGAGAGCCAGAGACAACTCATAAAAGTGAAGTCACGTGCTGTAAGAGTATAGATATCATAACCTATGTGTGAAGGCAAAGGGAGCAAGGTTATGATCATTGTCTGAGGAGATCTGTTCAAACAATGTAATAGAAAGATGCCCACTTTAAATCAACATTAAGCTTTTGGTAGAGGGTTAGGATTTACAGTTCCTGCATGATCTTCTGAGGGTGTGTGAATACATTTAATATGAAGATGTCTATAGAGCTTCCCATATGTGAGGCGTATTTTGCAGCACGAGCCCTGTAACTACTCTTTTTTTCCCTTTTTTTTTTTTCTTTTTTTTAATCAATAGCTCATAAGTATTCTTTGAAAGGTATGTTGGTATTCTACCCACAAAACTTACAGAATCGCTGCAACCATGTTAAAATCAACATTTACCTTTGATCCTTTTCTTGAAAATGACAAAATGGGAGCTTAAAAAGAATTATTAATTTATGATGAGTAGAGTTTGGATATATGCTAAATAAACTGCTGCCAAATTTTCCACGTAATTAACCCAGTGAAAGCTGTTAAGAAAGTAAAGCACAATTGTCATTCAACAGCCAGGTCCATCACATGCATATGCAAAGGAGACACGGGCAACTTTACTTCCAAGTCCTCCCTTTTCAAAGAGCTGCCTGACTCTGACCTTCCCCCACACCCTGCTTCCCCTGCAGCCAATCCCTGCCCATGTCGCTATTTCCATCAGTTATCCAAGGAGGCAAGTGAGCTGGTCACCTAATTTTAAGAAAAACCTATTTTTTTTAAAAGTGCAAGCCTTTCTTTCTGCTTGTGGAAACGTTTTGATTACCATTAGAGAAATTCCTACTGAAAGCCTAGATATAATTAAAAGATTGGGTGTATTTTTAGATGCACTGACTGGTCTACAGACCTGGATATGAAAGCATGTCATCTTCACTGGGATTTATTTTGTGGTTAAAATAATGCACAACATTTTCTCCAGAGTCATCTCTGTTTAATTTATTGCCTGCAAAATAGACTAATTTCATTCCTAATTTTTAATATATATGGCAAAAGCCCCCAAAAAAAAAGTTTAAAAAAATTAGATACTGAAAGGGCAAAATAACTGACATGTTGCACACAGACCTGAATACCAACTTCTGAAAGCATGGACAGGCTTAGATGATCATGCTATATTAAACTCTGTAATTCACAATTCATACCTATCTCTCCACATACAAAAGTTAATACAGTGCCTAGATTTTAATAAAAAGAGATGATAGTAAATGGAGATGGAAGGCCAAAATTGTTAAAGGAATTATGGGACTTGGCTGATCCTTTCTTGGCAATGTCAGCTGAGGAAGAAAAGTGTTATCCACCCAAAATGAAATCCTCAAGCCTAATATCACACTACTTGGGGATCGGTTTTTTTTTTTCTAATTTCCCCATTGATAAACATTGGCTCAGCACCCCCACAGAACACAAGCCTCATCAACAAGATGAAAGCTCCATCTTAGACTAACCCATCCACAGTGAAGTCTGTGTAAGATCCCTGTTCAACCTTCCACATCCAGAGATGCTTAATTACTTCTGTAAAACAGAAAATGTCAGGAGGAGCAGCCTTGTCCCAGGCCTTGGGGCTCAGAATCGCCCACAGGAGCAAAGCCCGGAGGTCCATGTTTCTCCAAGGAGAGGAAGGAACTGAGATTATCCTTCCCTGGCTCTACATTTGAACTAGTGAGTAAAAAGACCAAACTTGTCAAAACATCCCTTGCTTGCTTTTTTCTTTCTTTTTTTTTTTTTTTCCTGCTTTTCTTCTTTATTCTCTCTCAATTCACTCAAAAATCTCCAACCAGGCAATTCAAATTAATTCAGCCTGAATTCTGAAGGCACTGCAGAATAACCAAAATGCGGTTTTTGGCTAATGTCCTCCTTTCAAAACCAGTTTGCTCTGATCTGCTCATGGCTGCCTAACACATGTTACTGGGCAGCTCTTCTAGTATTAAACAAAATAATTAGGAGGCAGTTTTCAGCATTGCCCCACACTTTCCCAATCAGCTCCTCCTCTCAGGCACTAAGTTTTCCACTGCCCAACTCAATTTAGCAGCTGTGATGGATTTTTTCCCACTGCTTCAGAATACTGTTACTACGAAAAAAGTCAACTGTGTCCCTTGTAACTTCACATATCAGAAGTGATCTCCGAAGATGACTTATGCCAACAAGTGTGTTCTAGAGAGACACTTATTTGGCAGCACTGTATCACCAATTGGATCAGGACATTGTGCTTCAGTTTCATACTGTTTCCCATATCACTTTGTGTGCAGCTCATTGCAAAGGAGCTCCATGTAGCTGTATTGTCCAAATGATTTGTTACTTGAATGATATATTTCCCCAGTGGAATGAAATGAAAATATGTGGCACCATAGTATTTGACAGAGTCCAGGATTTTGCTGCATTGTCATGTATTATAACTGTATGTTTCTGTTCTGCTTGTGTAACTTATTCTAACATTAAGGTTTTGGAAAAGTCAGGGGAAAAGGACTAGAGGGAAAAAATCTTCTGCATTAATCATTCTCCTGCTTCATCCACTTGCCCCCTAGACCAAGGAGCCTCATTACCATTACCACTCATTACCATGGTGTCCACTCAGACTAGGTCACTGTGTAGTAGCAAGCAGGGTTTGGGGGACTTCAGGAGCCAGCTATGAGCTGTGCTGATCTAACCACATGGCATACTTTGGCTCAGTGTACCTGGTGACTACCATCTGCTTTAACTACAATGTAAGGATCTGATTAAACTGAAAACAAAACCCTGATATGCACTACAGGTTCTGCATTTGGTTTACTTGTTTCTTTACAGTCTAAACTAAACTCATGGGAAGTAATTATGTTTGATTCTTTTTGTTAGAATTTGGAGGGATCTGCAGAAATCTTTTAAGCATGAATGTGATGTTGGCCACAAAATTCAGGCATAGTTCTGGATTATATTTTCCCAAATGATGGGAGCTGGGCTATTAGTTTGGATCTAGTTCTCATTCAAGCTGAGCATGATTCAAGCTCCTTGTAACAGACGATCCCTGCATTTCAGCAGCAGCTTTACATCTACCCTGGGTCTTATGAATAAAATTCAACTTGAATCATGATTTAGTAATTACAAATGTCCTCCAGTAGCTTAGGTGTGGCCATTATATGCAATTGTGTATTTGCACAACATTAGCACTGAATGTCTGACTTCATGACCAACGTATTGACCCAAGATGCTCTTCTGCCAAGCAGAGTGAGGTCTTCTTGGAGCCTGTAGGACTATATGTTGTATCTACCAAAGCTACCTAAAAAGCTATGATTATCTACAAAATGATTGGAATGTTTTCTTCCTTTTATTCATTCATTCCTACCTCTTCTTTTAAAAAATTAATATTTGAACTTGTTTTTTCTGAATGAAAGAGCTCTTAAATCTGCAAAAACAGGGTTCTCTACTTCTGACCACTTAGTGTAAGTATGCGCCAATCTGATTTGAATTCTTTTGATAGTTTGAGGGGTTTTTAACAAGTACATTGCTCAGAAATCATCAGGTTATCAGAAGCATAGAGACTGTTGTTTGCTGGTGAATATACCAAGAGTACACAACGTTGCAAAACTCCCTTTGGAGCACATAGAGTAACTACTGCCATGAGTGTGCCATCCCCAACTCTGCTGATTGCTTTGTATTTTGTTTTTTAACTTGCCTGCTAAAAACTGGACACAGATGCCTGACCTTACATGGGCCACAGAAAAGTCATGGGAGGGAAACAACACTCTGTGCCTGGCACAGGCTCAGACCAGAAGCACAGAAGCAAACATCTCCATTAGCACACTAACTGCCCAATGAGTCAGGTAGTCCAGCCAGCTGCCTCTTCCCATAATCGTTTGCCTTCTGTCATTAATTAAAGAAGGGATGACAAATAAACCACACACTCCCAAGTTTTCAATGCATTCAGTACCCAGAGATGGCAACTCTTCCCCAGCAGTTCCCTAATAAATCCCATCCACAGAAGTTTTGTGTGTAATTTCTGTGCAGGCTCAGGCCAGGCTGTGCTGGCAATCCAGCTTCCAGCTGTTCAGCTCTGATTTGTGTGAGGAGCAAAAACTATTTATGAAGCTTCAGCAGCAATTTACAAATAATCACGTGACAAAGAGTGGGTTAAGCTGTGTGCAAGAAAATGAGGCAGA
Source organism: Ramphastos sulfuratus (assembly GCA_013399055.1). Taxonomy (NCBI): domain Eukaryota; kingdom Metazoa; phylum Chordata; class Aves; order Piciformes; family Ramphastidae; genus Ramphastos; species Ramphastos sulfuratus. Next base: position 46,109 of record WBNM01011291.1, on the reverse strand, counting down.
GATGTCGCCACAGAGTATATTATTGCTTATTAGGAACTAAAAGGGGCCTCAGAAATGTTTCCCAGCATGGCAGCTTTCTGCAGACTCGTTCCCTACTGTGTAGGCAGGACCGCGGCGGATCTCCCCACTGGGCTTCCCAGAGCCTGGGGTGGTACCAGAGCTGGCATGGGATGAGGAGTGAGGAGAAGAACTTTGATCCCATGGCCATGGGGTACAAGTTGCTATAGCCACATGGGAAGCCCCAACATGCCTGCAGAGCATCCCCACATCCCTGTCACCCAGTCTAACCTCTGGATCTGGAAAGGATACCTCCACCCTGATACACATGAAATGTACACTGCTTGTTGCACACTGAGCTCATCCTGAGGGTGCCAGGAGGTTTCCTTCCTCTCCGGCACCATCTGTGTAAGGGACACTGAATTTAGACTTTTTTTTTTTTTTTTCCATAGGCGTGCAAGTAACCATCATCTGGGAACAATGAGAGCTGTCAGAACGGGGGAAGGGAGCCGGCCAAACTGCAAGCATGGGCTCGAGAGCCAGTGGAAAGAAAGGAAACACTCCTCGGGAAAATTCTGCCCTGAAAGAAAAACAAACTTCATTAGCTAAAAATGAATGCTCAGTCTATTGAGCTGTGCCCTGTGCCCAGAGAGCAGGGTAGCAGAGACAGGTGACCTATTTTCCCCAGAGAGGAGGGGGAGATTGCTCTCTATCGATCCCACCCTTCCTCTATCAGTTTATATATTAGCTTCTGCAGTTTGTGGAGGAAGCAGCCAGTAATGGAGTGAATCATTCACAATGAATAAATCATCTGACTAATTTAGCTTGGTTTTCTGCCCATGGCACTTCTGTGAACACACCATTATTTCCCCAAAATTATTCATTATTTAGATATATGTTGTACTTTGGGGGTCTGGGGCTGTTTCTGGTTGTTTTGGTTTTTCCTCTACCTTTTCACTCCTGCAACTTAGCAAAAAAAGCTATTATCTCAGTTATAACCAAACAGATATGTTGCATGAGGCTATTCCTGTGGCAGACTGGATGAGCTCAGCATGGCTATTGTAGACATTTGCATCAATAAACAGAAAGAAAAATCAAATTCTGTAAGCTGCTAAAGCCAGCAGAGTCCAAAATTCCATTTCTACACATGCACATGTCCTTCAGGGCAGAGCCTCTCAACATCACTGCACCACAAACACCCACAGTGCCAGCACAACTGAAACAAAAACATGAGATTGTTAAGATTAGTGCAGGCATTTTTTTGCTACATGTGTGGACTATAAAGCCAGAAGGAAGCATTAGTTTACCTGGTCCTACCTCCAGCATGAATCAGGCCATAAAATTTCAAGCAGTATTCCCTGTTCTGAGCCTGATGATTTGTATTTACCCAAAGCATATCTACAAGATGATCAGAGGGCTGGAGTGGCTCTCCTATGAGGACAGGCTACAAGAGTTTGGGCTCTTCAGCCTGGAGAAGAGAAGGCTTCCAGGAGACCTTAGAGTAGCCTTCCAGTATCTGAAGGGGGCCTACAGGAAGGCTGGGGAGGGACTATTTACAAGATCTTGTAGTGACAGGATGAGGGGCAATGAGTTTAAACTGGCAGAGGGGAGATTTAAACTGGATGTTAGGAGGAAATTCTTTACAGTGAGGGTGGTGAGACACTGGAACAGGTTGCCCCAAGAGGTTGTGGCTGCTCCCTCCCTGGAGGAGTTCAAGGCCAGGTTGGACGGGGCCTTGAGTAACCTGTTCTAGTGGGAGATGTCCCTGCCTATGGCAGGGGGTTGTAACTAGATGATCTTTGAGGTCTCTTCCAACCTTACCATTCTATGATTCTATGATTCTATATTTTGACTAGCAACCATCTCAATGAGCAGCATATGTGGTATGATGTTGCCTCTAGTATCACTTGGCTTTAGGTCTTACTAAAAGGATGACAAAAACCATGGAGAAAGCTGTGATACTGGATTTGAATGAGGTCTGTAAGATTCAGACCCCCATGGTAAGCACTGGGTTGTTGTATGCTGCAACAGCTGCCCATTGGGATGGATGGACGATACGGAAGGGTAGTAACCCACAGTGCTGAGGGTTGTGGTGGGACTGGAGCAGTCGTCTTCTCTCTGGAAATGCTTCTTCCCTCAGCAGAGCAAGCCATCAGAGCAAAACCCTGGTGGCTTCAGGCCTCAGTATATGTACATATTTCTTTCAACTTGTGTGTATATGTTTATGTTTCTTTTACTTGCTATACTTGAGAGCCCTGCACTCTTTCATGAGGATTTGACATACACAGAACAAGAAGCCAGGAGATAAACAGGGGGCAAACACCACTCAAACTAAAGCACCACCTGCAGCACAAAAATACCAGGCAACTCCCACACCCATCTTCCCCCACCCACCACATCAATGGGGAGGCTCAGTGGCAGAGCATGATGCCCCATCCATTAGCAAGTCCCAACACCCAGATATCTAGCAGAGAAAATTCCCAACTCCATAAAAACTAGGGAAAAGCTTCCACCTTTGCACCACAGGAGCTCCAGCTCAAGCATTTCCCAAATCTCTGCAAAGAGAACTAAGAAAAGAAACAGTATCCTGCTTGCCAGATCTCTAGCTAAGCAGTATTGATGAGTCAAATTTTACAGGTAAGCTAATTACAAGCTCTTGCAAGCTGCAACTGAGTAGTGCAAAGCTTCTCTGCATGAAAAGCTGCCCAAGATGCACACTCTCCTCCTGCACAGCCATTGCTAGCTTGAACAAATGAAGCCCCTCCTGAAATTTCTCAATTTCCTTGCCAATCTGGGCTCAAAATGTAATCTCCATGAGAAGTGGCTGCAACATTCAAACTGGTCAGAACCTGGGTTTCTCCTGCAAAGTTCTGAGAAATTGGCTTATGGCCAGGTAATACTCAGAAGCAGACACAATGCTTCCTCCTCTCTCCTCAAACTACACATAAATTGTTTGTAGAAATAGTGTACTCACTTGATCAAGAGGCTTAATGTTGTTACAGCAAGGCCATGCAGTCTTCTGAGGACTACCCATCTTCCGAGCCCTCATCCTACTCAAGAATCTAATACAGGAAGCCAACTGCTGACATTTCTTATCTGTGTGTAAATCTGTGAGTGTAGCTCAAGAGAAAGGCAGAGGAGAAGACTAAAAGGAACTCTAATTTACTCTACTAATTGCAGCAACATCTTAGCCAAGGTAACAGAAACTACATATAGCTGTGCCATCTATGGTATGACCAGCCAGTGTTGCCCCAGATGCAGAACAGGTTTACCAGGTTCACCTGAGGCTGCAAATGGAGATATTTTGGAATAGTAGCATGCCATTTGTCCTGGGTTGAAATGAGAGAGCTTTTCCCCCAGGTTATACCCTAGCCTGAAGAAAAAAAAGAGATTTCTTATTCCTTAAGTGGGTCACATGTATATACACTGTTATTTGGGTTTCACTCCATATGTTTTTTTTACATATATATGCGTGTGTATGTGTGTCTGTGTGTGTGTGTGTATAAATATGTATACATATATATGGAGATATATATATACCTCTCCATATGTTTTTTATATACACACAAACACACACACACACACACACACACACACACACACACACACACATATATATATATATACAGGTGTTTGGTTAGACCTCTTCTTATTTTTCAATTGTCTTGTGTAGACAAACCCTGAGAGTAAATCCAATAAATTCCAGAGGTCAAGCTCCATTCTCAACTCAGTCTTTCCTTACACCATGACCATCCTGTTTACTTGATTGCTCCTCTGCTCCTCCAGTATCAATCTCTTGCACTGTGCTGTTTAACCATCCTTTATTTTTTCTTATTTAAATGTTGTTAAGGTGCAGAGCATTCCTAACAAATTCATGGTCTTGTTGACTTGTTTTCCCTATTCCAGTTTAACGTTTTCTTCTGTTGCTTCTGGGAACCATCCTGTTATAGGAGGGTAAATGACAAACAGTGCTCAGGAGCAGATGTGTGCCTTCAACACCAAGGGGATGGATGAGCCCATGAACAAGCCACCACTGCAGCACAGCAAAGAGCCACAGGAATAGCCCAGCTACCTGCTTTTACTCCTTGGTAAATACTAGATTGCTGGAAAGCATTTCAGCCTAAGGAGAAAAGAGTAGATTTAAAATGAGTAAAGGATCTACATGACTTATGATTTGCTTCTCTGTTTGTTTTCTCAGAACACCAATAGAAAGCAAAGGGGGGGGGGAGGGGGAGGGGGAGATGAAATCTTGAAGATTTTGAAATATTTGTTCTTCTTTTAAGATGTTCTTCATCACACTTGACTTTTTAATCCTTTATTTTGGATGAAGCAGCTAAAAATTGCTATGCAGCTGTTTAGCCATGTCTAATTTGGTAGTACATTAGATGGACTTTCAGCCTAATACTCTTGAGTCTATTGTAAATACTTGAATATTCCCATCAACCAGACTGATAAAAACAATTTAATGGGGCTACTGGCAAGAGTGATCTCAGATTTGCTAAAAGTCATGTCTATGTTCATGCATGCAAAGCAGCACATTTTCACTTACCAGTCTGAATGACTGGCAAAAAATTCTAAGTACAAAATAAAGCTACTGACATACATTGAGAGTCCTTGGCTGTGTCTTCCAAGTGCAAAGAGCATCTAAAAAGCCTGAAGACATTTTTTAAAATGCTCTCAGAAATTCTCCTTATGACACAATTGAAAATACAAAAACCAATCATGGCTCCAAAGTGAATGCTTCAAAGCATCTTTGGCAGTTTTTTATAGACAAAAGTAAGCACAGATTTTAGGGTGCTTTTACAGTGGAAATAAACTGCTGTGTTATTTGGGGTATGCTGAAAATTAATGAAAGCCCACAGACTACTTAAGATCACAGTAGCTTTTTTAAAAGTTATATTGAAATATTTAAGGTCAGGTTTGTTGCCAGATCTGAAACATTGGAGGCAAGAAAGCCTGTTGACCTTTTCTTTGATTCATTTGTACTACTTTCTATGTTTTTTTACCTTTGTATAGCCTTTTTAGTGATGGAGAGAAAACTGTTGTTCTGTGTTGTATAGATGGAAGTGAAGTTTCTGGTAATGTTTTTGGTGGTGTAGTTGGAGCAAAAGATCATGAATTAGTTTCTGAGCTTTATGTAAACACAATTTTCAGAAAATAATTGAAAAAAATACTAATTTATGAGCATTTCTTTCAAGACAAGCTGCCTGCATGTTCAGGTAAAATATAAGCCATGGGCTTGTTTACAACACAGCATTCTTGCAAAAATTCCTCATTACTAACACAACTCTGGCATACCTTTCTTTAGCAAATTTAAGGCCATGCAGTGTATAGCTCATTATTCCTGGAAGCTGTTCCTACCACTGGTTTAATTAGATGTATTTTGAGCAAACCTAACTGATTCTGACCTGGACACTGCTGTTTGAAGTGAGCAGTTTTCTGCTGGGTTTCTAACTTCAGCACTAATGTGAAAACTTTATCAATACAGCCAGAGTTACACACCTACAGAAGAAAATTAAATTATCTGGTTTACCATTAACATAAATTTAGGATGTCCTGGATAATCACTATTCTATACCAACTAGATATCTATCTCAAAACTGTCTGTAATACAATATGTCAGAGATCTGCTTTCTGAGTTCAGAGAGAGGACAGATTTCATTACAAACTTCCAGAGGTTCAATTTCCAGTTTTGCAACATGACCAACTCAGATAAATTAAAGGATTGAAATATAATGTACATTAGTGGATATAAACTGTCTGGAAACAAACTCTGAGTGTAGTCAATTATACTGCGAAATCTTCCTGGTGACCAAAGTCATTCCGTGGCTTGGGTCACCTCCACCCTCAGTTTCAATAGCAGGCATTTCACAAGCTGTTATTCTGTTCATTTGCCTCCATAAACCTCATCACAGTGGTGACTGATGGCACGAAAAAGTTGTAGCTATGTAGTAAGTGTTAGTTTGTTGTTTGATACCTGGTCTTGCTATGTGGGATGAAGACAATGCTGTGCTTGTGAAACATTTGAAAGGTTTTGCATTTCTTTCAGTCTCTCCATCTTAAATTGATTTTGTTCGAGCCCCACTAAACACTGTTCTTACCAATACAAATGCAGCTAAATAGCAAGTAACAAAGATGCATTAGATGCCTTGTGTTTCAGACAGGATGCAGGAAAACAATTGATGCATTACAGAAATTATTACAGGTCTATAATATTCTCTTGCTTATCTTGCCCTGTGCTTGTCTTTATTTCCATGTGTCCCATTGAAAGTTTTCAGCTAGTGTGACTCAAGTTCCATAGATTTCTGGCCTCTCCAAATCAGATGGTCAGTACCAGTTGGATTTCCATGAAAGCTCGCAAGAGCTTGACACTTGTTTCCCCCAAGTCAGCAAACCTTCATGGAGATCTCCTGCACCCACAGCTCCTACCTCCGCAAGTGACTAAGGCAGTCTGGATGTGACTGAAGAAGGTTATGTCTCAGCTGATTCTCCTGCATTCCCATGCCTGACCAAATGTGAAATATACACCACAGCAGCCCAAGAATCCCTTGGCTAGATATTCCTCACATTACTGTAACTGCAGCACTTCAGTCATTTCTAGAAGGTCCTAGTGGAAATAGTCATTACTGGGAGTTCTGATGGAAACAAGTTCACCATCAGCCAGCAATGTGCCTTTGTGGCCAAGAAGGCCAAAGGTAACCTGGGGTGCAATAAGAAAATTGGGGCAAATAGATCAAGGGAGGTTCTCCTCCCCCTTCTACTCTGCCCTAGTGAGGCCACACCTGGAGTATCATGTCTAGTTCTGAGCTCCACAGTTCAAGGAACTACTGGAGAGAGTCCAACAGAGGGCCACAAAGATGATAAGAGAGTAGGAGTCTCTCTCTTACAAGGAGCGGGTGAGAGACCTGGGGCTCTTTAGCCTGGAAAAGTAAAGACTGAGAAGGGATCTTATCAATGTGTATAAATATCTAAGGGATAGAGCTCAAGAGAATGGGGACAGACTGTTTTCAGTGGTGCCCACTAACAGGACAAAGGGCAATGAATACTAACTAGAACATAGAAAGTTTCACTTGAACTTAAGGGAAAGCTTTACTTTGAAGGTGATGAAGCAAGNCTTGTTGCCCTTCTCTGGACACCAGAGGCCCCTTTCAAATACTACCACTCTATGATTACCTTTTTATGAGATCACACAAGATCAGTTAATGTGCCTAAGATTTTCTTTAGGAGAGCTCTTTCTAATGCTAGGACATCTATTTATTCTGAATATTTTTTACTTCAGCATGATTTCTTGTTAGCTTCATTTTTGAAATGGCTACTACTTCTGCAAAGGTCAGAAAGATATTCCCAGCTGATTCCAACCAAAACAGTTCAATAGTAGATAGGAAGCATTTATCTGCCTTTTACTTTGCCTCCAGTCATATTGCTTTTCGGTGCTTTAACTGCAACTCCAGAGATCTCACCATAGCTCGATGTAGTCTCCAAAACAGTGAAAACATTAGCATCATCCCATTTGTTCATTTCACCATGAAATGTTTTCTTTCAGTAAAACTTTGATTTGACTATAGGTTCTGAGTCTGACAGTAGGTTCAGTTCTGAGAACAGGCTTACTCTCTTCTCACATTCATCTTTTATAATAATGTTTTGCTGTCTGTACATTTTGAAGACCCAAAATCTTTTTTTCCACTTGATGTGGGCATTTTCTTATGCCCCTTTTTACTGTTTTATAGAATCATACAACCTATTCTAGTATCTACTTAGATACCTCTCAAGAAATTGTCTGTCAATGAAAGTAGTGTCCTTAGTTAGGCCATCTCGTTTGGTAGGCATTAGTGACATTGAAACAAGGTGTTTCTGACTGATTACATTAGATCAATTTAGAACACCAAAGCAATGTGAAACCAAACTCTGTGTTGGTGGGAGGGAAACAAGGAGTGGGGGAGCACCTACTTTTGCCTGATGAGATTTCCATTGTTGAGCATGCTGATACACTCTGCTGCATATATCTCACGCCAGCAGTGGCTCTGTTGTGTAAAGAAACAGCTGTGATGTTTTTTAGAGATACTTAATTGACAATGCACTCTGTGGAATCTATAGTGACACAGAAAGAGTCTGGTAGTAGCTCTTCCTTCAACCTGTTAATCTGCAAATGATCCAGTTGTTTCTTCTTGCTTTCCACTGACATTACAGAATCAGATACACTGTACTGGAGCTGTCACCTTCCCCAGTGTATTGTTTTGGATTTCTCAATAGTACTGTAAAGATTTTTGGTGCTTCTGATCCTGATGTTGTTCTGCTAGATACACAGATTTCTCTCCTCATCACACGTGCACCCTCTCTTTCTGTATTTGTATTGTGTCTCTATACATTCCCATGTTAAAGAAAGTCAGCACACTAAATTCAGTAATGCCGTGGTCTTAAGATCATCTCTTTAAATATGCTTCAGCCACAGTCTTCTGTTTTTCCTAATTTTGATAACTACTTTGTTCCAAAATAGCTCAACTTCCTGATTTGTAAACTGTTCTGTGTCCAAACAGCTACTTCCACATTATTCTGTCCTCCTCGCTTACTATGTACTCTTTTAGCCAACAGATCTCTCCTGAACACATCTTTTAGTAATTTTGGCAATACACCCAGTGCACATCTCCATGATGAACAGTTCACAACGTGGCCATCCCCTGAACTCACACTCCACCCATCCTTGCATAGGAAGTGATGGAGCTATACAGGCATCACTTCCTACTGGCCTCAGGGTATGTTTCACCGGGCGGGGGGGGGAGGCAGGAGACCCTCTTCTCCATGTCATCGATGCATACATAGGTGAGTGTTTTCATACAGCCCAAGGATATGAGAAGATAAGGCCAATCTTAGCAGTCCTTGCTTCCCAACTGGGAGATGCATCTTCCCCACCTACCCGTCCCCTCATTCACACCACCTGTGGCTGGACAAGCTCAGCAGCAGCTCAGCTGGTTATCATTTCAGTCACTCACAGTGAAAAGAGTGACAGCATGTCTGGAGCATGATGCCCAAACCACCAGGAGGATCCGGGGAGCAGAAGCCAAGGTATCCTGCACCCTTGTGCCGCTTTTCTATGCCAAAAGCAAGAAGCTGGCACTGCCTCGATGACAAAACATCTGCTGTGATTCATTCATGTAAATCAGGCTGAAAAAACCCCACATTTTCAGATCACTCAATAACAAGGAAAGTAAGAAAATAAATTCTGGCTTTTTTTACTGTAAATATGCCCAGAAGATAAACCTCAGGCATCAGCTGTTTAAAGAGGCCAGAAGCAACACACTCCGCATTGTTGTACCGGGGAGGCTCACAAGTGGTTATAAATTCTCAAAAAACCTGGCATGATTTATTTGAAGACTGAAAGCTCTACTATCCAGAGATCACTGTTATTCCTTCTCTAAGAGGGCTTCTTAAAAGAAAAAAAAAAAAAAAGAAAAAAAACCTTGACGAAAGCAGCTGTCGGCTAATGTAACAGCACCACTGTAAGAATGGATCCATGAGCCCTGGCAAAACCACAGCTCTTGTCAGTACCCATGAATGAAACTGTCCTGGAGAATCTGCAGAGCAAGGCTGCATATTTAGGAAGCTCAAAAGAGTCAAAACAAAACCGAGTGGAGCAGGAAAAGCAACGCAGACATGTCAAAGGGCTGCCCACATGGCTCAACCAGCGGCCGACCTAAAGCCACCGCCACACAATTGCTTGTGAAGCTCACAAAGGAGCCAGATGCTCCTGTCAAAATTGTACCTTCCACAAATCAACATGGGAAATCTGCCACCATCCTGCCTAAAACAAGAAGAATTGGTACCATTTTCTTGACTAAAATAATATCTTTTCAGTGAATTAGCTGAAGAAAAAACAAGAGCTGTTTGCTTTGGACAAGTATATTTCCAAGCATGTCATCCCCACAAAAGATCTTTCTTTTGCTCTATTTTCATGCGACTCTGAAAGCAAATATCTGATGGATATGATCAGGCTGGCTCCACATCTCCAAACAAGGCAAGGGAACTGGTGGCAAGTGGGATTCTTCCGTTGCTCTGAGCTAATAGATATTAGGAAGAAAAATGCAGTTCTTGTCTTAGCTGGCTTTGAAACGTACTTAACTTTTCATTCACAACATGACTCTTATATCCACAGAGCCCAACAAGGCAGTGAATATCATTGGCTTGTTTCAGAGACAAGAGGAAAAAGCATTGCCTGAGGTCTCACCACACATCACAGCAACAGGGGTGCGGATGGTGAACCTGAACCTCAGCCACCAAGCCACATTGCCCCAGTCCTTTCCGGTCCTTTCCATGGTGTTTTAAACGTTGATCAAAATTTAAGTTAGTAGAGGGCGTGCCTGAATCAGCTCATAGTCTCACAGCTTGTCCCGGTTCTCAGATTAATTGTTCTAATTAGCTACTCCACAGGCAACTGTATATTGACTCTTTCTTCATCTCAGACTTGGGGCCAAACATGATTCAGAAAAAAAATCGTCTGTGACTTCCTCCCAAAATTTGCCACCCATCTAAATCATAAACAGCACAGCTTAACTCCTGGTTCATAACATGGGTAAGCAAACTCATTTAGTGTTGCCCAGTGGGCTTCCTCTCCAGGTTTTTTTATTTCAGAAGATGGCCATTTTAATAAAGCAAATAACATCCCCCACACTACAGCAGGCAGAATGACATTTCTGCAGCCATATTGAGTCTGTTCAAATCTCATTACAAGAACGAGAGGAGACTTTGCCAACCTTCAGCCTTGTCTTCTTAGAGACAGGAAAGTCAAATAAGCTCAAAACTGGCCTAGGAAATTTCAGTGGGACAAAAGGTTTAAAATGCGAAAATCAGACTTGCACTCTAATTGCAACATAGGAACACATTATGTACAGCACTCTGTGTATGGCATAGGAAAAGGGATTTTTGGCACAGCCTCATCTTAACTCTTCTTTAAATTTGTAATGGTGTTTCAATATGGAAATATTATGTGTGGAAAAACTTAGCCACAAGTGTAATATCTCCCATACAGCGTGCGCTTTGCATATGTATTAGCTATAGATTAGACTGCATGGGCAGTGCACCTTCCTCATCTCAGTTAATAAAGTGCATAGAGTTTAACAGATAACTAATGACAGAGTAATTTTCCTAGCTTTGCTACATGCTGTAACAACTCCTGTCACTCAGTCGTGTTTATACCTTCCTGTGCTGCACCTTACCTTCCAGTGGCTTTTGTGCTTGCCAGAACCTCCTTTAATTTTCTAAATGTGAATGAGGCAACAGTTGCCAAGTGCAAAAATAACTGCATGAAACGTTGTCTATCTTGATAAAATTATCAATATTTGATGAAGAAACAAGGACAGTTTAATGATAAACATAGAAGATGTAAAGATTTACAAGAATAAATTATAAAGATAATTCACCAATCATATTACTGTATAGCTCACATTGGGCTTTTTTTTTTTTTTATGGCTCACTTGTATACAGGCAATAATGTTTTCTTGAGGTCACAAGAGAGAATCTGATATTTTAGAAGCTAAATAAATATGAAAACTTGAACTTGAGTAGAAACGTCTTTGAGCTGCCAAATGTGACCTCAAATGGCCATTATGTTGTAAATTATGAGCACCTGAAAAATATTAACTCCTAGATTTGGACTGAAATTTAGAGGGGAAATCTCTTACATCTTTTCATTCCATATCTCTGAACTAGTAACCTTCTAATAATTTCAAAGACTGTAGTTGGAGCTCTTATGGACTGAAATTGCCTACCCTCACCTGACAGTTTAATGTTTTTAAGTGTGGTTTTTTTGTTGTTGTTGTTTGTTTGAGTTTTGCTGGTTGTGGGTTTTTGGTTGTTGGTTGGAGGTTTTGGCGGGGGGAGTGAGTTGGTTTTGTTCAGTTTGCATTGGTTTGGTTTCGTTTGGTTTTGAAAGAGCAGTGAAAAAACAGACTTGCAAAGGTATTGTGCAGTGAAAACAGTGTACGGGCATTTGTAAGAACAAAAAGACTTCTGTTAAGCTTCATATGTGTTGGGAAGGATCTCTGTTAATTAAAAACAAATCCAGAAAATTACAGATTAACTAAGGAGTCTTGCACTTGCTTTTCATTTCAAAATCTATTGATAATTACAACATGACTGCAATTCAGTTAATCTTGTAAGGGAAGGACAAACAATATAACTCTTGGATAGTGAATAGACAGCTAGATAAACACCTAAAAATGACAAAGTTATTCCCAGCAGAGGTAAATGGGAACAGATTAGAACTGAAATATTTCATTAGGAGCTAAACGTGTCTCTACCAGATACATTTTTCTAATATTAACTCTGTACCGCCCAAACACAATCTCTCAAATCCTATGCAATTTATTCACTGGAATAAAGTCTTCAAAACATGATGTACAAGATAGACGTAAAGGTATCTGGGCAAAAATGTGTTGCTACATTATTTTGTTTTTTAGCCATAGCTCCCATCCATGCTGTTTAAACCTAATTTAGTAGATGAAAATTATTTCTACACAAAAATCACATCACTATTCGCTGAGCCAACAGAATGCAAAGAGAGGAGGTTATATATAGTTTTTATTTGTATTTTCCACTTGGTCTTTTTGCTTTTTTAACCTGCTGTAGCAGTGTGCCTGTGCCCATGACAATGCATATGCAATATGAAGAGCTGCATCCAGATGGGAAAGGACATGATGGCAGGAGCAGCCCCTATCCTGGCTACCCACTTTCCCAAGTGTGGCACTGCTCTCTTCTGCTCCAGTAGATGTTATTTACCTACATCCCACAGAGTAATACAAGTTTATGCACCCTCATAGACTCCTTTGCACTTTCTGTGTTAACTTAGAATTTTATTGATCATTTGGGAGCAGAACAAATGCTAAGCATTAAGTTTTATATCCGTGTTCCTATTACATGAAGCCTTATAGCACACGTGCTGAGTTAAGGGATGTTGCCTATGTAAATGAAAGATAATTCCACATTAGAAAGACATTTCCAAAGCATCTTTATTCAGTTATGTTTCAGCTGATCTGAAGGGCTCCTATCAGTGCTATCACAGAGGGGTAAGGCTTAGGAATGTAAATGTAGATAATAGTTTGCTAGACCAGGATACTATTTCTCTGACTTGGATTTCAAAAAGACTTACTGTACATACTGGTTCTGGCATGTGAAACTCCAGATTTAGTTGGGGGATGGGGAGAGGCAGAGAGAGAAAAAAAGAAATTAATATGAACAAAACATTTTTTTGTGAAAAGCAGATTCCATTTTGTTTCCATGTGCCATACACTCGGCCTTTTACGAGTCTTTACTGATGCTCCCACTCAAGCAAAGTGACTCTCGAAAAAACACCATTACAACTTAATATATCCAGTATGTAATTTGTACTTAACAGAAAGATATTTAGGACTATTTGCCTCAGCCATAAGACTTTCAGCTGCACAGTGGGAGGTAGTGCTTCAATGAAACCTTTGTTTTTAATCTTCTGATACAGTGTCTAAGGCAGTTGGCTAGCTTTAAAATTACATCAGTCTTGTTTTTAATCTAGGGTTCGCAAGCAGCAGTTAGTTTGGGGCAACCAAAGGCAGAACTACCACCCTTTTTTCTCTCACTTCTGTAGGATGCACAGCAATTGGTGTCCAAAAAAGAAGGAAAATGAAGAAGAAAGTTGCCCAGCCAGCATGCCTGCTCGCGCAGACACCGTTCCGTCCGGCATGTACAGTGCAGCACAGTTCAGTCACGTTCACTTTGTTTCTTCCTCATCCTAAAATTAGATTACAATTCCCTGAGTGAGCACAATGATGCCAAAGCTGGACAACCCTGGGTCTGAATCACTTCAAAGCAGCTCCCTGTTTTCACCGAACGTCACCCGTCTGCCACAGCTCTAGAGAAAGCACATTGCTCTGCATAGCAAGTTGGGTGGCAGCGGGTCCATAATATAAAACTGTTGCCTAGTGTTCCTCTAAGCTCTGCCCTCCTCTGAAAAAAAAAAAAAAAAAACCCTCATAATTCAGGCAACAGCTGGAAAGCTTAGCTTAATGGTCTGTGCTTAAATGTGGAAGGTCACAGGGTGCTGATCTAAGGAGCGGAGAAGTCTTGCTCAGCCGACTGTTGACACTTAGTAAACGGAGGAGGAGGGGACTGTGTGTGCATCTGAGAAAGCCATACCCCGGCCGGCAAAGAATAGGAAGCAACTTCTATTCAAGATTTGCAGGGGTCCTGGACCCAGTAGGGAAAAGCAACAAGGCCCTTCACTGCCTCTAAGTTACCTTGTATTATAACAGGATTAAAGTACATTTAGCTTCTCTATTAGCATACTTTAGCCCTATTTAGGCTTACTTGATGTTTCCGATGGGCTTTGATCAGCCTTGCATGGTGCTGGTCAGCTTCAGGACACAGCAGTCAAAAAGCGAGACTGTGAAATTATCCTGATGTTGAATCTCACAGGAGATATTTCTGGCTGTTTTCATTCACTCATCCCCAATATTCGAGTTTCTTTCTCTCTCTCTCTCTCTCACTCAAGAAAATAATTTACCCATTGTTAAAAAAGGGGGAGAGGGGGGAGAGAGAGAGAGAGAGATATTAAAAGAAAAAAGGTAGCTTAGTGACCAGTAATAATTAGCTCCTTGTTTGAAATCAGTGCTGGCTTGTGTGCCCGTGCTAAAGCATCTATGAAAAATGCTATAATTTCTACAGTGTCTGGCTTTTTATTGCTTACATTTGCATATAAATTAAATCCATATTGTAGCTTTAAGGCAAGCTAGGCTTAGAATGCTGTACAGCTCAGGGTCCTATTGTTTTACATCTACTTTCTATACTGTGGTTAAATGAAAAGGGAGGAGAAAGTAAAAGAGGGAGAAAGCCAGCTTTGTAGCATTTTTAATTGCTTCTCTGCCAATTATGGCCAAATTAATATTTAAACTTTGTAGTGCTTTGAGAAATTGTTTACAAAACCCACTTGCTGGTGTTTGGTGCTCCCTGTGCCTACAGCAATATCTATATTGGAATCTTTGCTGAAGAAAATGAAAAATAATTAAAGATAAGTTCTCTTTTAAAATATTTCATGGAAACAAATGCTGTTAATTGAACTGTAAATATTTCAAATGTAGACATGATCCCTATTCCCAACAGCAGCCCGAAAAGCGTTGTCAGCCAGCATTTTTCCACCTGACACAGTCTATGTGCACGAAAAGATCTTGTATGTTTTACTTAAAAGACCTTGCATCTTTTACTTCACTCTATCATGTTTTTGTCTTCCTCCTTTGCTTTATGCTACTATCTCTGCTCAACTGACTTAGGTTGGCCTGTCTGAATTCCTGTTTCAGCGTGGCTCAGAAATCCACAGGCTTCTAACGCTAACACATCAGAACAGAGCCTGGGAAGACAAGAGACATTTGCAAAGATGAGTAACAAGAAGCAAATGGCGCCTCAAAGTCTCCCTTTAAAAATTCTTTAATGAGATACAGTGCAATTTTTTTTTCATTCTTTTCTTGGGCTAATGCCTAGTATATACCAACCACTGGGCCACATTTTTAGGAAACATCTAAATCAAAAGTCTGAAGATTACACAGGGACATAAGAAAATCTTAAGATGGCAGGAGGCCAGGAAGCCCAGCTAGGCCTACCCTCTCCTCCAGTTAACGGTTGTTCTCCGTAATATACTGTTTTTCTCCCCCTCTCTCTCCATATGCTTCTTGCTCTATTTGAAATCTGGTTAGATTGGTTGCTTCTAGAGCAGCATCTGGTAGCTTATAATATATACCCTCTGGAAAAAAAAAAATGTATTACATTTGTACAGTGCAAGACCTCGCTGGAGCTGTGTCCCTTGTCCTCATATTTGACATTAGCTCTAATAACTGCAGCACCGCTCCCTGCGGTTCCCCCCAGAGCCCTCCACAGCTCAGCGAGGTCCCCTCTTAATCTTTTCTCTTTGCGAGGGATACAGACCTAGTTTCACTAACCATTTTGGAGCCTCCAATCTCGAACTCATTATGGGACTTTGATGTACTATTTCCATTTCTGCAATATTCCTCCTGTAATTAGGTAATCAAGACTGTGCATCTTTCCCATGTGGCCTTCTGAGATCAATTTTATTTATCGGCTTATTTATCCCTTATTACACATTTTAACAATTCTGATTGCAACACCATCGGCTGGGCACATTGCAAGGCTTCGCAGCTGTCTGCTTGCTATCGTAATTTCCTTTCTTCCTCTTGCCCATCGCCCCTTTGCTTGCTCTGTCTGAATTTTGCAGCTGTTCGCATTAACAGAGGATGTTACGAGTGTTTGTACACATGGTGAATTTTATGAATAGTCTCCTACAGACACCAACAGGAGCACGGCGTGAACTGACGTGTGGGTAAACTTGATGATGAGACTGGTTTAACATGAGTTCTTTTGGGCAGAGACAGTCCCTGGTTGTGGGAATTAGATAATATCTCATCTGGAGAAGACCTGCTCCTGTTTGCGTGTCAGAGCTACCAGGCTGGAGATCAGACGCGCCGCTGTATAGCTGATTTCACATACAGGATGGGGCTTGCCAAGTCTGTGTTAGCACCATAAATATTCTTTCCAAGGCAATTGACTATTGCCTGGACTCTACAGCGACAGTAAAAGTCTCACTTCTTATTTCCACCACAATAAAATAATTTTCTACAAATTATAGGTACTTGTCTGTATGTTCAGGGCCTTCTTATCAGCTATAAAACAACACTCTTAAACTCTTTCCCTTATAGGTCTTTGGAGAAATATAACTGATAGCTGAGACAAAGCTCCAGTCATTTCCTCACCTCTCATACCCTTGTACCTATCTTCAGGTTTTGATTTTCTTTAGCCTCTGCCCATTTCTGAGTGATCCTCTCCTTTATTTCAGAGTACCTGGGGCAAGCTCAGACTCTGCTTTGATAGCAAACTTCCTCACTAGATTTTTCCTTTCTGCATCCTTTCTGATTTCGGAGGTGGTTGAATGGTTCCTGATAACACCTGTTGCAATGACATTTTAGGACTGGATCATTCTGGGCCACCTCCTAGCTTTTGTGACACCCACAACAAGTGGCAACAGGCAACAGGTAGCCTTAGGAACTCTAGTCTAAGTAGAGTCCTTCTTCTGGAGCCCCTCATGCATTTCACTGAATACTCACAGAAGCTGGAAGATCAGTAAGGAAATAGACACGGTGCCATTTCACAGATGGAGAAAAGCAAAAGATCACTCCCCTGCCACAGGGGTCTCTGTCCCCAAGGGCACGAGGAACCCAGGAGAGACCCACAGCTCACTAAATACATAGGGTACTCAGGGCACATGCCTCAACATGTTCCATTTGGCCTAAGAGCAACAAGCCTGTCTTTCTGAAGAGGAAAAGATGCCCCCCCTAATTCAGGCTATTTGAACACTTCAGTTTGCCAGTCCCAATCTGCACAATCTGCACTTTGCCACCCAAGGTAGCCTGTTATAGGGTTAATTCTACACCCCTGTATATGGTACTAATGGATCTTGTTAGACAGTACCAAGCTTTAAGACCTTGCAGATGCTCTAGTTACATACAAAAAAAAAAATTAACTTGTCTTTTTTCCAATATCAACTTATTTGGTTATTCCTAATCTTATACTGGATGTGATGCTTGTTCTATCAATATAAAGGTGAGAGTGAAAATGGCTTTTAATGAGGTTTTTTTGTGTGTATTGATGTCCTTTTAAAATATTATTATTTTAAGCCTTTCTCTCCCTGTTTCTGAAAAGGATAGTGAATAAGAGAACAAGGACTCTTGATAACACTGAGCAGATCTCCAACCATAACAAAACACATCTTACTTTGAGGCTTGAAAAAACTTTGATTCTTTGTTTATTCTTATCTTTGCTTCTATGCTGTTTCATGCTCATGGTGGGCTAAATGAGGGCATGAGAGCCTCAGACCTTGCAATACACCTGAAGAATGACCCACTTTAAAGAGCCCACTCTTGTGAAATACTTAGTCTTTACCTGTTCACCAACAAGATGCACTTATAGGGGTAAAATAGACTGAGCCCAAACTTTACAGCATTTTATATTCCCTTCAGTGTTTTCTAGTCCTTCAAATTTTGGCTTTGCATGTTATGAACCCCACCTTCTGTCAGTTTAACACTTGTCTCCAGTTATTAGTTTCAAACCAGATATTAAATACTGCTCCTGCACCTTGCAGCTGCAGTCATTTCCAAATGTATTGAACAGATTCTCTGCTCTTCAGCCGTCAAAGATTATACACTGAGAATAAATTACTCAGCTGGATGCATTGTTTGTAGGCAAACCCAGGCAGTGACAGTATCAGCAGTCTCTGTGTTTAAAAGCATGTAAAACACTTTCTCTTTTTCACTGCTTTACATTCCAATCCTGGGAACAGCGGCTCAGCTACATCCTCTGCACAAACGAGAATGCTGGCAAAGATATCCCAAGGTATCACAGCTGTCAGCCCAGTCCCTCACCCCTAGTGCTATTGCTGACCTCTCCTGGCATAGAGGTTGGAGCCCTGGGAGAGTGGGGTGCTCCAGGGGACAGGAGTGGTTCCTGGCTGCCCCACTAGGCAGAGGAACCATTCCCATTTCATTCCTCTCAGCACTTGGTGACTGTTGGGCTTTGTGCACTTTCCAGTTTTAACCTCGGTCCTCACAGAAAACAATCCACAAAATTCACACTGATCTATTTTTTCAGCTGTCACTACAACTTGGATTCTCTTTTTTCTACTTTTTTTCCTCAAAGAAAAATAATGTCTTTGCTGAATATTAGTCTTCAGCACCAGACAGCTTTCTGAAGTGTTCCTTAATTTTTCTTTTCCCTTTTTTAATTTCTTATTACATTGTTCATTGCATCAGTGTATCATGCTGCTGTCCTTCAATGACATCATATTTCCTTCGAATTGCTGAATTATGCAAGACTATATTCACAAACCTAGCACCAAACTTGACACCAGGCAAGAGGTAGTTTTACTGATTGTCCTTCCTTCCCACAACCCACACTACCTAGAATGTTTTCATACAAATGCTCACAAATAGTGAATCTTGTCCTAAAGTTGAAAGCAATTTAGTCAAGAGATGAAATTTATTTAGGACAGAGCAGCAGCAGTTCGTAAATACTTCAGCAGTCAGTTGAGGACCAAAAATGGCATCTGAGTTCACATAACCAGCAAGATATCTTTAACTGTCTAAACTGTGGTCTGCAGATCTGTGAGAATTTTTCCATAGGGCATAGAAAGAGGTAGATACCACCAGAGGGAATTTATTCCTTCTGCACCCTCACAGGATGAAGTACCATTCTGAGACATCAATTTCTCTCTGTTCAATAAGTAAAGGAGTTCAAATGGTAAATTTAGGTATATTCCTAACTTCTAGCTAGCTGCAGCAAATATCTTGCTATGAAAGATTGACAAATAATCCATAATTCAAATATGTTTGCAGAAACAATTTGTCTAACCATTTTGACAGAACAGATTTGAAAAGGGGGGGGG